>CAVNYN010286476.1:0-30711 GCA_963692815.1 Nyctanthes arbor-tristis | reverse complement strand
GGGGAGGAATTTGGCATTGTCTTCAAGAGTCGTCTACCGAAAACATGAGTGCTGAAAAGCAATTTTCCAGTTTGCTTCAAAATTTATTATTCATGCCAGAATTTTGGGAACATGTTATATATGGGTTTTAGATAATTATAATATTATTTGAAGGATATTGTGTGGTTAAACCACTTTGTGGATGGATGTAAATATTTGTTTTTTTCTTGTATTTTGTGCATTACCATCTCTTCCGCTCAAGTTTAGATGGACATATTTTGAAGCGAGTAGTTTTGATTTAGTTTGATTTGTAAAGTTTTTGATTCCATGTATTGTACTTGTACCTATGAATTCTGGGGAGAGTAATACTCCCCCCAAAATTTTTGTGAATTTGATTTACTAGTGGTTTTTTTTTTCTGAATAAGATTTGTTAGTTGATTTGTATGCAATAGAATGTTACTTTTCATTTTTTGTAAGTAAATATAATAACTTAATAGTCATTTTTAATTATTATTATTATTATTTTTAAAGATTGTAATAAATTACCAACGGCAACGTCAATGGAATTTTGTTGGTAATTTGTGATGGATTGAAATTCATTAGTAATTTGCAACAAAAAAAGGCGTTGGGAATGTCATTGCTAGGCAGTCCGTTGGTAATTTTCAACAGAAAAATGTCGTTGCCATTCTATTGGTAATTTACCAACGACATAATATTCCGTTGGAAAAATTACCAGCGGGAGTTTTACCAACGGAATTTACTAACGTCAAAATTCCATGGGTAACGGCAGATTCCAACGAAAATCATAAGATCACCAACGGAAATTTCCATTGCTGTCGCCTCATATTCTAGTAGTGATATACTGGCGCTTCAATCGATTGAGTTACTTGATTGTACCGAATCACTTGTAGCTTCTGTAAAGAAAATGCAAGTGGAAACAAAAGGATTTGGGAAATGATGTCGTCCTTCAAGTTCGCATTAGTAATTTTGTAAACATTGAAAAGGTAATATATATTCTTGAATCCAAACTATTAAATGCAATTTTCTCTTTGATTTCTTCTTTTCGTTTTAATTATTCGTTGAATTTTCTTTCTTCTTCTTCTTATTTATTTTTTTGTAACTGCGTGACTTTGCTTGAAAAAAGGAGCTCGTAGAAGGCGCAAGCAAATTGCTAGATCCATAGAGGAAGTGCAAGGACGTGGCATGTCACTTTTAATGTAACAGACTTCCTTAACATTGAACCGATATATAGTAATAAAGTTCTAGTGTCATCCTTTTTTTTCCCTTTTTCATTTACTGATGTTGGAAAATGAAAATAAGTTTCTTGAAAATTTTCTTCGCTTTTATTTTCTTTCCATATATTTTACCATCGATGACTATGCCCGAAAACGGAGCTTGCAGAAGGCGCAATCAAAAGGATACAACAAGGCACGGGCAAAACCAGAGAAGCGAGCCCATCACATGTCAATGTAACATTCCTTAAATCCGAACTAATAGTAATAAAATTCTCTGATGCAATTTTCCTTTCCATAAATATATATTTATTGGAATAAAGAAAATAAATTTCTTGAAATTTCTCTCTCTCTCTCTCTCTCTCTTCCCCTTCAATTTTCTTTTCCATCCATGATGTTGCTCAGGAGAATGACAACGATGCAATCAGATTGCTAGAAATCGTAGAGGAAATACTAAAAGGGAATTCGTCCTCTATGAATGTTAATATTCCTTAACCGAGAACTAATAGTAATAAAGTTCTTATGTAGTTTTCTTTTTTCATTTTCCCCCCTTTTTCATTTATTTATTTGTAGGTAGTAATAAAAAAATTTCTTGAAATTTTCTTTTCTTTTTTTCAATTTTTTCCGTCGTTGACTTTCCTTGACAGAGGATGCAACCGAATTTTGGGAAAGCTTCCAGGAAATAGTAGAAAGAGGCTTGCTAGTTTCCAAGGTACCATGTCTCTAACACCGAAGTAATATAGTAATAAAATTCTGATTTCATTTTTTCTCTTTATCATTTATTTATTGGAATAATGAAAATAAATTCCTTGAAATTTTTCTTTTTTCTATTCATCTTTTTTACACTCGTAACTTGAGTCGGAAAAAAGGAGTTTGCTGAAAGTGCAACCTTATTCATAGAATCCATGGTGAAAAGCGGAGAGGTCAGCCAGCCGTTGATCAACGTAATATTCTTTAACCCGAAACTAATAGTAATAAAGTTCTTTTTTTCGAGTACTATATAGGTGGATTGTAGGGTGAGAAATCAAACCCTTGACTAACGGTATGGGAATCTAATGTGAACTAATTTCCCTTTCATTTATTTATTTATTATTTATTGAAATAATGAATATATAATTTTATTCACATTTCGACTCTTTTCCTTTTCTTTTATTTTTCACCATGACTTTGCTCGAAAAAGGAGTTTGGAGAATGGACGAGCAAATTGCTAGAATCACTAGAGAAAGAGAAAGAAGGGTGCCCGACGCTGACCAATGTAATATCCCTTAACGCTAAACTAATAATAATAATAGTAACAATAATAATAATAATAATAATAATAATAATAATAATAATAATAATAATGCAGTTTTCATTTTTGCCCCTTCCTTTCATTTATTTACTAGAACTAGAATAATGAAAATAAATTTCTTGAAGATTTTCCTTTATTTTCTTCTCATTTTTCCGTCCATGACTTTGCTCGTGAAAGGAGCGAGGAAAGGAATTGCTACATTTCCTGGAGAAAATGGATGAAAGTGGCCCGTGAGTATTTCCATTTTTTTTTTTTTTTGAAAGAACGCTGAACTAGTATTAGTAGTTAGTCTTCATGCAATTTTCCCTTTCCATTTATTCATTAGAGTAGTGAAAATAATTTCTTGAAATTCCTTTGTTCTTATGTTTTTAACTCTACCATTCATGAATTAGCTCGAAAAAGGAGTCTCCAGTAGACACAACCAATTTGCCAGAACACAGAGGAAACGCTAAAAGTCTGCTTGACATTTTTGAATATAACATACTCAACCCTGAACTAATAGAAATAATAAAGTTTTGGTGCGAGTTTTTTTTTTTTCCATTTTTTTTCCATTTCGTTTCATTATTGGAATAATGAAAATTTCTTTATTTTTATTTTTTTTCATCCATGACTTTGCTCGAAAAATAACGTGATGGAATTGACAGGACACATACGGGAAACAGGAGAAAAGGACTTGTCCATTCTCAATATAAGATTCTTTTTTTCTTCTCCCTCCCCTTTTCTTTTTTTTGAAACATTCTCCCTCCCCTTTTCATTTATTCATTCCAATAGTAAAAGTAAATTTCTTGAAATTCTTTTGTTCTTTTCTTTTTGACACTTTTCTTGTGACATCTCGACTGACTTGATTGTTTTCACTGACATTAATCGGGGTAAGTTAGATAGTTAGTTGAGTTAGATGCCAATTTAGAAGGGAAGTTTAGCAATTAATATTACCATTTAAGTTTATATGTAAGGAAATTTAGAAAGTAATCAACAAAGTAAAATAAGAGAAACAAAAGAAGTCAAGGAAACAAAGTCAGCAAGAGACAAAGTGAGGCGGTGTATATATTCAGCCAAAACAAGATATAGACGGGCCCATATAAAGACTTAAAAATCCTATTTTCTTGTTCACACTTCACTTGAGCCTTACAAGACAAAAGGGGGACGTATTAGAGAGCAGAAACAGGGGATAAATTCTGCTTTCTAGCAGGAGGACAGCAGGGAACCGAGGGGGAAGAATCAGCCAAGAAAACAGCCCAGAAAAAGGAAGAAAAGCTTGGAGAGAAGTGAGGTAATAGAGGAGTTGTTGTAGCTTGAATTTCTTTCAATTTTGCAACAAGAAAATGAGTAAGAACCATTCTAAATCTGAAACTTTTGGATTGTTAGCTAAGGGGCAGTCAACTTTGTTTGAAGATGGTTACAACTCTCTTTTCCCTTTTGAAATCAGCTATATGAAAGTTTTCTTGAATTTTATTAGAAGGTAAGCAAGCAAACAAGAAAGAGATCAGGTTCTAAGAATCCTTGATTGATGATAAATTGATGTTTGGTAAGAATAAAAGTTGTAACTTGTTTTAAAACAGGGGGAACGGAATTGGAATTGACATGGAATTTTGTAGTGAATTGGTAAAGGAAATGGTTTTGCATCGCCAAGATTTCTTCCACCTCTTGTCACTAGGAAGAGTAGGTTATCTCTGGATAAGTTGTACGAAGATGAATCAGATTATGATGAGAGCCAGTTGAACAAGAAATTTACGCGAACTAGTATGAAAAATCAGTATACATTAAGCAAGAGACTTAAACATATAAGAGGACTAGCTATGTTGTCTGTCATTACTTCCCTTAAGTAGCATATTGATTTGATGATTTCATGACTAACAAGAAGTAACAAAGAAGTAGGAGTTGTCTACAAGCCGAGCTAGATCGCTTGCGCTATTGCTTTGTGAGTGGAAAAACTTTTTACTCTTAAGCAAATGGAAAAAATTATTTATGCTACTATGCTATATGATTTTGATGAGAACATTTGCTTAAGTTATGTGATTTCCATGAACTTTTTATATGAGCTTGAATTTAAAAGATATTGAAATGATTCATGAAATGTTGAAATGCTACATTAGATACAAAAGTGAGAATTGTGATATATTTTGAAATCCTTCCATTTAGTACCTAATGATTTGAGAATTAAGAAACACTCCATTCCCGAAGGGTGCCATTGGCCTGTAACCATTCACGGAGGGGGCCAATGGCCTGTGTTTGGGACTACCATTCACGTAGGGGGCTGTAGGCATGGGTTTGGAAGTGTGATATTACGCGCACATAAACAGATTCTAGTTAGCTTCAATGGTACTTTTGGCTTGATTTAATTTGATATTATTGAATTTTGAGATTACAGATTTGGTCTCTGTAGATGATATGATATTTATTTAAGCTCATATTTTCCAGTTATAAAGTTCTAAGTTCCAAATTGCTTTTCTCAGTTGGTACCATTAATTATTAAATGATCTAATTATGTTGTTTCAGTAGATTTTATAACTAAGAAAGCATAGTTATTTTCGAATTCTACACTCACTAAGTGTATTAGCTCACCTATTTCAAAATGATTTCTTTTATCAGGTAGCAAGTGAAGATTTTGGACAACTTTTGAATTGCATCCTGTGTTTTTTGAAGACAAATTAAGCCATCTGCTAATACTTTGTATGAGTCACCTCATTGGCATGCAGTTAGTAGTTATGGTTGCATGATCATTTTGCACATCATTTTGTAACGGATGTAAATAGATGGCTAGATGGGCGCACTACATCTTATGTAGTAATTACACTACTTTTGTAAATTAAGAAAAATTGTTGGTTTTTTTCCTTCGTATTAGAATGACTCGAGTTTTCAAGGAATATGATTGGATAGTATATTTGGAAATGTGAACACAAAATTATATGGTATTGAATTGAGCAAGTGTGTTTTTCTTTAAAAAGAGAAGGGATAATGCCCAAATTTCTAGGAGTTTGTATACATAGTCAATTCCCTTAATAGTATGACCAACTTCTAGTTGGTATCTACTATTGGTGCACGTCACACGTTGTGTTCCATAGTACTACTCAGGGTGGGATGTGTCATTTCCATCCATGACTTTGCTTGAAAAAGGAACCTCAACTAGATACAACCAATTTGCCAGAACATGAAGAGGAAATGCTAAAATGCTGCTTGTCCATTTTGAGTGTAATATTGCTTAAACCTCAAATTAATAGTAATCACAACAGTTTTTTTTTTTTTTTTTTTTTTGAAATAAGTAATCACAATGGTTAATCACAACGTTCTGGTGCAAGTTTCTTTTTCATTTTTTTTTCCCATTTCATTTTATTATTGGAATAATGAAAATTATTTTCGTTATTTTTATTTATTTATTTATTTATTTTTTTAGTTTGCCCAAAATAGAAAGCTAAGGAAATGGTTGGAGGCAAATAGGAAACGAGAGAAGGGGACTTGCCGGTACTCAATGTAATAATCTTTTTCTTCTCCCATTTATATTTATTCAGGGGAATAGTGAAACTAGAAATTCTTTTTTTCCCCCTCTTCTTTATAACTCTTTCCATTCATGATTTTGCTCAAAAAAGGAGCCTCTAATAGACACAACTAATTTGCCAGAACCAAGAGAGGAAATGCTGAAAGGTTGCTTGTCGTTTTTGAATGAAATATTACTCAACCTTGAACTAATAGAAATACTAAAGTTCAAGCGCAAGTTTGTTTTTATTTTTTTTTTCATTTTTTCCCATTTCATTCAATAATTGGTGCAATGGAAATTAATTTCTTGAATTTTTATTTTCATCCATGACTTTGCTCGAAAAAGAATGGGATGGAATTGGCAGGCCACATACAGGAAACGGGAGAAGGGGTCTTGCCGGTTCTCAATCTAACAATCCTTGTTTCACCCCTTTATATACATTTATCCATTGGAACAGTGAAATTTTTTTTTTTCTTGAAATTCTTTTTCTGTTTTCTTTTTAATTCTTTTGCATCCATGAATTTGATCGAAAAAGGAGCCTCCAGTAAACACAGCCAATTAGCCAAAACGGCAAAACCCAGGGACAAAATGCTAAAAGGCTACGTGTTGTTTTTGAATGTAGAATTACTCAACCCCAAACTAATAGTAATAATAAAGATCTGGTGCTAGTTTCTTTTTCATTTTTTCGTATTTCATTTAATTATTGGAATAATAAAAATTAGTTTCGTGAATTTTTTTTAATATATATATATATATATATATCCATGATTTTGCTCAAAAAAGAACGGGAAGGAATTGGCAGGACGCATACACGACGAAACAGGAGAAGGGGACTAGCCGGTTCTCAACGTAATAATCTTTTTGTCCTCCCCTTTCCATTTATTCATTGGAATAGTTAAAATAAATTTCTTGAAAATCTTTATTTATTCTTTTTAACTCTTTTTTATCCAGTATACTGCCCAAAAAAGGAGCCTTCACTAGACACTAGCAATTTGCCAGAACCGGAGAGGAAATGCTAAAAGGCTTCTTGTCGTTTTTGAATGTAGTATTCCTCAATCTTGAACCTATAGTAATAATAAAGTTCTGGTGCAAGTTTCTTTTCCATTTTTTTCCCATTTCGTTTAATTATTGGAATAATGAAATTAATTTCTTGGTATTTTTTTTTTTAATCCATGACTTTGCTTGAAAAAGAATTGGATAGAATTGGCAGGACGCATAGAGGAAATGGGAGAAGGGGACTTGCCGGTTCTCAATGTAATAATCTTTTTTTCTCCCTTTTTGGTTTATGCATTGGAAGAGTGAAAATAAATTTCTTGAAATTCTTTTCCTTTTTTCTTTTTAACTCTTTTGCATATATGACTTTCCTTGAAAAAGAAGCCTCTAGTAGATACATCCAATTTGCCAGAACCCAGAGAGGAAATGGTAAAGGGCTACTTATTGTTTTTTAATATAATATGCCTCAACGATTAACTAACTAATAGTAATAATAAAGTTCTGGAACAATTTTCTTTTTCATTTTTTTTTAAATTTTGTGTCATTATTGGAATAATGAATTTTTTTTTTCTTTTTTGGCATCCATGACTTTGCTCCAAAAAGAACACAGTGGAATTGGGAGAACGCATACATGAAACAGGAGAAGGGGACTCACCGGTTCTCAATGTAATATTCAACCCCGGGAGGTCTCTTTAATTTGTGTGTGTTTCTTGACAAAAAATAATTGTTATTTTTAATAAAATGTAATCTTTTGAAGAGAAGTAAATAGAGAGTATAAAAATACGTGTGTATGTGTGAAAAAAATTTATAATGAATGTGCAAACTACATAAAATTTTTTAAAAAATTTTAACTTATTGACAAAACTTTATATTGATTGATTTAGAAGGAATCACATGAAGCAGATCTTATATCAGATGACAAAGCTTTCTTAACATAATGTCGAAGATTTGGAAAGTAGTGAAATGAGCTAATATATTCCTCAACTCCAAACTAAGAGCTTGTTTGAATTTGATTAATTTTGCAATTTCTTTTCCAAATTTGGAATAATGAAAATAAATGTCTACAATTTTTATTTTATTTCTAATTATATACTTTTCCGTTATGACTTTTCCTCAAATAAGGAGTATACAAAAGGGCATTGACTACACAAAAGGGTTCAATATGTTGGAGACAAGATCGGAAGTGTGTCTATATATATATAGAAGAAAGAATTAGCGACTGAAGAACAGTTTGGACTGGAGATGGCTACAGATTTGTTATCAGTTTGGAAGAATATATATAGGGGAAAAAAGATTGTTTGCGTTATTATTACTATAAAAACTTGCATTGTATGTTGTTATGCTTTTGTATCTTCCTGATTTTTCTTTTTATTTTTTTTTTACACATTACAATAATGTGATTAGGTGAAAGGCCGTTGGAGAGTGAGGACCAAAGGTGGAAGTGGACGAAACTCGCGGGAGGATGGGTGATGGCAATGCAGACGCAACTGTTAGAAGTGGAGATAGGGTCGGTTTGGGGATGGTGATCAAGGACGACGGCGGACAGTGGTGGAGGCATGTGCTTGTCTGTTGGGGTCGACTTGCTCTGCAAGAAGGTGAGTGTAGAGCCCTGCTTGAAGGGGTCGAGTTGGAGGTCGATAGGGGGTTCTCACGGGTGGAGGTGGAGTCCGTTTCGTGCAATGTCATACGTTTACTCAATGAGCCTATACTCCATGCAACTGAAGGCCCTACTCTTGAACAGGTGAAATCCATCAGTCAACGGTTTGAATTGTGTCGTTTCCAAGCCATTAGCGGAAAAGCAAGCGAAGTTGCTCACTTGTTGGCCCATTGGGCTTTAGATTGTAATTTGAATTCGTGTCGGGGAATGTCTCCCTATGGAATGAATGAGAAGTATTGTTTTGATTGGGGAAAAAAAAGAATTTGCTCATGATACATTTTTCCTTCTCTTCCCTTTCGGTTTGGGTTTTATCTTTTAAATCAACTCCTTTAATTAAATTTGTCTCTTTAATCATATGTTTATCCTACATTGCCGCTTCTCCAATACATATATTCAAAATAATAATTATCGAATTCAATTTCTTCAATCTTTTCTTGTTAAAAACCAAAATAATTTGGCAATAGAGTCAGCCAATTACCCTGTTTTCAATTTAAACGGTATTTTTGATGAGTGTATTTTATATGTAATTTACTCCTCTTAACTTATTCAATTTTATGTTTAATTGAGCGGATTTCTACCTAATTTGTGTGGATATGGTTTATATAGGTGAAAAACTCAAATTGGGGTGATGCCAAGTGAAAAGGATGATTTTTTAACCAAATTGAGGCTTTACATTCAAGTTGCTGCATCAATGGTTGACGGCTCAAGAGTTTCGGCATAAGAAGGTCAATGTCAACAAGTTTGAGGACTAAACTGCACTTTTGGAGAACTTAAAAGAGATTATTTGGGTAGTGTTTGAAGGGTGCAAGGATCTTTGTGAAGAGTTCAAGAAGTTTTGGATTTGTTTAAATGAAGAAAAATGTTGAAAAAGACCATTGCTGAAAGAAAAAGTCAGATCAGGGATGAATCGAGCGTACTGAAAGTAGCCCGTGAGTCTAGCACAGCAAACAAACAGCCTTAACCCGCGGGCTGGAAAATTCTCTGTTGGGGGCTGGTCTAGTGAGGCAAGCAAACCGCGGCCACTCCAGCCCATAGCGGAGAAGACATTTGATGCGTTTTTTGTGGCTTTTTTGTATGATTCAGGGTTTTTGCTCTTCTATCTCTATAAATGGACGAAAAAATAGTGCAAGACAACGGTGGGAGACGACCAAGAGAGAGAAAGAGCCCTATGGAGGAGGCTGTGAAAAGCGGAGAACAACATCCATGGGAAAGAGACAACGGGGAATTTATTGTAGATTCATCTCCTTCGAGTTTTGAATTCCAATCTTTTGTGTTGTTTTTTTTTCCCTAACATGCAAAGCTAAGTTATTGTGCTAGGATTGTGATGAAACCATTGTTGACAATTTATTAGTTTTAAAGAGTTGCTCGTTTTTATTATTTGTTATTCACTTATATGTCTGTTTTAATATTTGATCATCATTAATTCTTGTTTGTGATTTATGTTGCTTTCGAGAGATTCAATGTAACTTAGCACATGGTAATGAACAACATAGGGTCCTATATTGATTTCTATGTCAATATGCCTTGTGAAATTGCTACATGATAATCTTTGTAATTTAATGCATGTTTATGTGTTCGCAATTTAATTAGAGATAATTGAGTTCCCATTTAGGCATAGAGTCGATTGACCATTGAGAGAGGCTTGTGATTAATATTGGATCATCGGTTTTTAACCTAGGCAACATTTTTGTTATTGTTGATTGTTTGTTATTGCTTTGATTGATATCCTATAATTTGATTGATTTTAAGATAGTTTAGGGATTCATATCACGACCGAGAGGCGGATATGGTTCTAGCTCAAACAACGAACGACATTAATTTTGATAGGAGATAGAGATATACTTCTATGCTTAGTGCAATCTTTTGTGATGTTCTAGCTTTTATTGCGTTTTTATCTAGTCGCATCCATCATAGAGATATAGGTGGGTCATAGGGTAAAGCAGGTTTGATTTGTATCGAGAGAGCAAATTGACTCATAAGGAATATCATTTGTTAACATATGATGGGGATTGATTGAAAACGAATAATCAATGGTTTGTAATGAGTCAGCAACGGTGGATTCATAATTCTAGTACCTTATTGATGTAACTGTTGCTAGGAATTGTAAATAATTTTACTTGTTTATTTTTTTAGATAGTTTTCATGACTATTTCTAAACGATTAATTGTGTTTTTTTAACTATAATTGCTTGAAATTTAGTAGATTCAGTCCTCGTAGGATTCGACACTCTACTTATCATTATATTACTTATTAATGATCTATCCACTTACGATAATTACTTATTATAATGATCTATCATTATATTACTTGTTATCATTATATTACTTATTAATCGACTACAATTTGCAATGTTTAAATTTAAGTTTAATAGTGTCGATGTTCCAACCAACACAAGTGTGATTTTCCAAAAAACAAAAAAGCCATTAATACTTGATCACCATTAATTCTTAACCAAGGTCCCCTTCCAAAAAATAAAAAAGCCAAAAAGAAAAGAAAAGAAGAAGTAAACCTTAATTTCTAACAAAAATGATTAAGAGTAGAGTTATTTTGATTCTTTACTTTTTGTTACCATCGCAACTGTCCACTCCTTTAATTGTGGCGCAAGTTAGTAGCTATGCCGCACTATTTGAATTTTTTTTTTTTTTCCAATTTTTTTCCTAGACAACCCGTTATCTTAAATTTGTATATTGGTGTTTAACAAGTCTCTAAATCATCAGTATTGACAGAGAAAAGATGAGAAAATAGAGAAGATATTTATTGGGATATATAATGGAGTAAAGAAAATAGCAAAGGGATATTAAAAATTTATTGGAGAGAAAAGACAGCAGAGAAGGAAATAAAGTAATTTATTCGCACCTGTGTACAAATATATTAATTGTATACAATATCATGTAAAGTCTACACCATTTATCACACATTTATCTACTAATTAGACAAGTCTAGAATCAAAAGTGTGGTATCAACATTTTTTTACTCCTTCCACTTTTTAGAATTCTATCCTCAACTTTGGTTGTAGTTTGAATTTTGATTGTTTAGCACTTACTGAACAATGAGAATTTCATTCAAAAGATTTAATATTTGTAATAAGAAGTTAATATATTTTAACTATACAATTGTAAACAAATATTTTAGTTATTAAACAAATATCTTTGAATTTCTTCTTCTGTTGAATTTGTTGGGATTTTATATTGGTTGTTGGCTGAGGATGAAGAAAAATGTTGGGATTATAGTACTGCTAAACCACTTCTAATAAACATATTATTCAATGACTTGAACTCCAATTTCAACATTTCAAAATTTTGAAAATACATTTCAGGAGGTAAGTATTGAATTTGATCAAGTAATAACTCGTATGATTTGTAGGGACGTTAATTTGGTGCGCAAAACCTACTAAGGTTAGTGTAGTTACTTTATTATCATAAATTAATTTTGGTTTAACTTTAATCTATTAAAGTTAAAATATATTCATTTTAATTCCAAAAAAATCCATTTTAGGTTTGATATATTCATTTTATGTTGCTTTTCTTTTCTTTTCTTTTGTTTTCCTTTTTTTTTTTTTTTGGCTATTTTGAAGTAAATTTACTTAAGTATTGTTGTTAGATTTACCATGCACCCATAGAGAGATACAAATTGAAATTTGGTATCTTGAAATCTTGAAATCATAACTTACAAAGGAGAAGAGATCATGATAGATTACAATATCTAATTCAAATCATTTTTAATCTCTCCCATAACCAACTTTGAACTCTATAAATACTTTGTTCACTTGTAAACATTTCGTCGATTCCTAGCAAATTAGGATTAATTGGCTACCATGGCAAACAAATTCTACCCTTCCCGCCCGCTCTTTTGCCTTTGGCTTGTAGCATTGTTATGTCAAGGCCTATGTTTAGTGGCTGAAAGAAATATCGCTGACGCTGAAGATTCAGTTACTTCATTAGACCCCAATGTGCAAACTCAATACAACGAGTTGTTAGGTAAACAAACTGACTTTTGGTGGTGGTACCATTGGGGGTTCCCAAGATTTCCATGGCCACATGTTCATCCCCCAAGATTTCCATGGCCACATATTCATCCCCCACTACCAGCTGGTCCTCAGCCCTCCAGAGATTCTGTGACTTCGTTGAACACCGATGCACAAGCTCAATACAACGAGTTGTCAGGTAAACAAACTGATTGTTGGTGGTGGTTCCATGGAGGTTTTCCAAGGTTTCAATGGCCGCATGTTCATCCCCCACTACCATCTGGAGGGGCACCAAAGTTTCAATGGCCTTTTGTGCACCCGCCTCTCCTGTCAGGTGGATTCAAATTCCCACCATGGCACCCATGGGCGCCCCCCCATTCTGCTAACAACTACAACGAAGATAGCAATGTTGTCAATAAAGAAAGTCACAGCAAATCTACTCCATGATTATGATTAGTTTTAAATAAAAGAGTTGTTTAGTCTTAGATGTGAATGATTACTTTATTTTAAGCACATATATGTTTCCCGGCTATATATATATATATATATATTAGCTGTTTGGAGTTACATATGTTCAATTCTAATTCTAATATAATAAAATGAAGTATTTTAACCCTTTTTTCCTTTATAATGCAGCTCTTGACATCCCCACAAATATTTTCTTCCTTTTTTTTGATTAACTATATATACTTTCTAAAGTTTGTTTTAGTACATAGATCCACATATCCTATATCATATCATGTTCATGGTGTCGAAATACTTTGCCACGACTTGTGAACTCATAGGATAAATTTTAACTTTTGTTCTAGTATTGAATTTATAATTTCTTAAAAATATTAAATAAACACGTTATATTTGCAAATTTCAAATATATATATATATATATATGGCGTTTGAGCAAAAAAGAGTCCAAGTGAATGTAATAAAAGTGTAAAAGATATATATATATATATATATATGGTGTTAAATTAAGCAAACAAGGGAACGAATGAACATTAACAAAAGTGTGAAGCACCAATTATTAATTGAACCTTTACATTTTTTGATATTTGACCTCTTCCGCTAGCTTAACACCACAACAAACATAGGTGAGTTCAGAAAGGATTTGTAGATAGAGACTTAAACTTGTGCTTCAAAAAGGGAGCGACCCCATTTCCTACTACAGGATGGATCCATAGCTCAAATACTTCCTGGAAAAATTTTATCAGTCTATTTTCCTTCTAGTCTATTGAATTAATGACTTTTAATTGGAATGTAAGTTTTGTTGATCCAGCAATTTCCGCATTTCTTGCTTCGCTTTTTGCTAAATAAGTTATATTATAATCTAGTGGAATGACAACTAATTCAAGCAAACAAGTAGAAGAAATTTACATGTAATTTACATTGCTAATTCTCTCTCTCTCTCTCTCTCTCTCTCTCTCTCTCTCTCGCGCTCGGCTTTGACCCTCACAATAATATACTCAATTCTGTGTTTTCTTTCTATTTAGATATCTTTTCTTAAGTTTACAATACGTTAGAATGAATCTTCTTGAAGAAAATAAAGTGCAAGTTATAGGTTCATTCTTATTTTGTGGATCATCAATAATTTGAGTGTCATCTATTGTAGAATAGGTAATGATGAAGCACTTTAAAAGTTGCTCATATTCTAGTTTATACAATTTAACCCATGAATGAGTCTTGCTACATTGACATTCATTACGTTATTGCTTGAGATGCTTGAAAATTCTACTCAATAAAAGTTCGATATCTCAAATAGAATAATATTATTATCAATTTAATCTATTTGACAATTTCGTGTGACTGTGAGTTCAATTTAGTCTATTTGACAATTTCTAATGACTAATACTGCATTTTAAAATTTTTAAATATTCTCTTTTTCAAATTGTTGCACTAAATATTTGAATTGTATCTATAATCCCACTAAGATACATGAAGAAAACGAGTTAGTATAAAATGAAATGTCAGTGTATATTAATTATGTCAATCAGAATTCCACAAAATTTTCTTCTTCTCTATTGAATTTGTTAAGATATTATATTGGTTGTTAAGTGAAGCAAAATGTTTTGACTACTATACCTCTAAACCACTTCTAATAAACATATATATATATATATATATATATTCGAGAAGGAAAATTTTTAAGAATGTCCAAGGAAGTTTTGTTAAAAAACTTCCCGTCCATGGGGAACTTCCCCGCCCATGTGGCATATGTGGATGCATAGTATGTGCATTTCAAAGTTAAGCCATGTGTATTTCAAATTTACATGGCATATATCTATATATACCACATGAGTGGGAAACTTTTTAACATAACTCTCGAAAAGTTCTTAAAAGGAACTCTATCAGAGAAATGCTAGTTAGTATACGCACGGTATACAAAATTTGTATACACCCCTCGTACATTTACTTAAATGTCATTAGCCCCATCAGTTTTGAAATGACAACTTTTAGAGTGTGCGTATTAAAAATAGCACTTCTCAACATGTTACTCAATTTCTTGAAATCTTAATTTAATATTTTAAAATTCTGAAAAGCACATTTCAATAGGTAAATCTAGTTATTTTGCGAATTAATTTGGGTATAACTTTAATATATTGAAAATATATTCTTCCAAGGATTTTATTTATTTATTTATTTTTTTACATTGAAGTAAATATAATTACTTTATTTTTGTTAATTTTACCGTTCACATAGAGATATACAATTTGGAACTCTTATTGGAGCTCTTACTTGCCTATCCATCTCACTGGCTTACTAGATATTTATGCAAAATAAATGAGAGAATATGTGGTAAGAATGTAAAGAAAGATTATTGGGAAGTGTTAACTTCTTTAATAGAAAATATATGGTTTATATTGATTTGATAAATTTTTAATTTTTCATAAAGTTCTAGAGAACGAGCTCTATATCTTCAAATCATAATAACTTAGGAGAAGAGATTACCAAGAAATCTCATTCAAATCATTTGTAATCCCCCCCCCAATAAGCGGCAAGTAATATGCCGCATTGTCTATTTGACAACATAATGGCACCAAACGTCCTATGTTTGATCAAATTCATCCATATAGGTATTTACAAAGGCCACGTTGTGTTTTAGGTAGAATATATATGCCCACCCGCAATAAAATTTCACCAAATGTCCCACGTTTTAAATACTTTTTGTTAATTGAACACTTGATGACAAAATATCATTGAAGGTGGATACTTTAACTTTTATAATACACGTTATGGGTATGAGATGATTTTTGCTAATATAGTTATTGTTATGGTGCGCAGGCCCGTAAGACGATGTGACACAGCCTACATGAATTCATGTGCATATACATGCAGTCACATCACCTATATCACTGTCATAATGACACACATGTGGGTATTAGAAAATTATAATTGTATTAAACATTAGTTTGAATTTAGATAACCTAGTTTAAGTTCAATATTGTGATAATATGCTAGCATTATTATATGTGAAAATAAAACGAGTAATTTACAACCATTACATGTTCGTTAGTATCATCAGTATATTATTATATTTATTGAATTTTGAAAATTTTAGGTATCCTTTAGAGTTAGTCAAAATGTGGAATTTTATCCTTCAAAAAAAAATTGAGGATGTTAATTTGTACATATCCAAGCTCTCAAAACGAGTACAGTTCAATAATTTCATTTCATTTTTTTCTTTTTTGAAAAAACGCCTTACGAACTTATTGGGGTGGTTTTTAGGCCTCTAACTCAGTTTACGGGGGAAGGGGTTTGGCTGCTCAGACCTTTTATTGATACAAAAGATTTTTATATGAGAGGGGGACATAAACTTGACCTGTGAACGACCTACGTTGAATATTGCACATAAACTAAACGAGGAGTACTACTCCCTTATAAAGATTAGGAATGCTATAATCAGTACTACTACCATTCACATTATAGTTTGATAATTTTATAGATCTGAACATCTATTATTGATAGAGTCAAAAATATCCTCTTAAAATAAGAAATTAGAAAGATGAGAATTTTCAACTTCAGCTGATAAAATACAGTTTCTTGAAAATGAAAAGAAAAGGAAAGCAATAGAAAAGGGCTCATTATTAACTATATAAGTTCGACAAATTCTTTATAAGTTGAAAAAAGCTGTATACAGGACCAAACAATTTGGCAATAAAAAAGGTGAATACACAAAATAAGTTTTGTGTGACAAATTCTCAACTTTTCCCAGTGGTAGTTGAAATAGAGTATCCACAGGGCCAACAGTTTGGCTATAAATTGGAAGGTTAAAGGGTTATTACATTTACAGATTAAGTAAAAAAATAAAAAATAAATAAATTCTCAGTCATTAAAGTTTCTGAACTACAATGAAATTAGTGGTTACATATTTGCTCATCTTCATACTATTCCATGAACTCAGTGAGGAAATGGTAGAAGGCTACTTACTGTTTTTGAGTATAATATGCCTCAACCCCTAACTAACTAATAGTAATAATAAAGTTCTGGTACAATTTTATTTTTCATTTTTTTTTAATTTTGCTTCATTATTGGAATAATGATTTTTCTTTTTTCTTTTTCTTTTCTTTTTTCTTTTTTTTTTTTTTTGTGCATCCATGACTTTGCTCCAAAAAGAACACAGTGGAATTGGGCGGACGCATTCATGAAACAGGAGAAGGGGACTCACCGGTTTTCAATGTAATATTCAAACCCCCCGCCGGGGTCTCTTTGTGTGTGTTTCTTGACGAAAAATTATTATTATTTTTAATTAAAGAGTAATCGTTTGAAGAGAAGTAAATAGAGAATATGTGTGTGTGAAAAAAATTTATAATGAATATGCAAGCTACATAAAATTTTTTAAAAAATTTTGACTTATTGACAAAAATTATATTGATCGATTTAGAAGGAATCACACGAAGCAGATCTTATATCAGATGACAAAGCTTTCTTAACTTAATGTCGAATATTTGGAAAATAGTGAAATGAAGGTAATATATTCCTCAACTCCAAACTAAGAGCTTGTTTGAAATTGATTAATTTTGCAATTTTTTTTTTTCCAAATTTGGAATAATGAAAATAAATGTCTAAATTTTTTATTTTATTTCTAATTATATACTTTTCCGTTATGACTTTTCCTCAAATAAGGAGTATAAAAAGGGCATTGAGTACACAGACGGGTTCAATACGTTGGAGACAAGATCGGAAGTGTATGTGTGTGTGCGTAGGAGAAAGAATTAGCGACTGAAGAAGAGTTTGGAATGGAGACGGCTACAGATTTGTTATCAGTTTGGAAGAATATATGTAAGCAAAAAAAAAAAAAAAAGATTGTGTTATTATTATTATTAAAACTTTCATGGTATGTTGTTATGCTTTTGTCTCTTCCTGATTTTCTTTCTATTGCAACGCTCATTAGCACTAATTTCGGTAGTGAAAAATTTTCTGAACTGAACAATGGAGGTTCTTCTTCTATATATATATATATATATTTTTTTTTTTTTACATTATAATAATGTGATTAGGGTGAAACGGTGTTGGAGAGCGAGGACTGAAGGTGGAAGGGGACGAAACCGGCGGGAGGATGGGTGAAGGTCAATGTAGACGAAGCCGTTAGAGGTGGAGATAGGGTTGGTTTTGGGGTGGTGATCAAGGACGACGGCGGATGGTGTGTCGAGGCATGTGTTATTGGGAATTAAGGCAAATTTTTCGATAATGCCAATAGGACCGTTGTTTAAGGAATTTAATTGAGATAAGAAAAATAAAAGAACGAAGATAAATTTACGGTCTGTCAAAACTTTCCACTATATGATTAAAATCGCTACAATTATACGGAATTTTCACTCACAAAAACTCACCCCCTAAGTATTACAAGAAAAATATAACAAACTTTACCTTATCTACTGATTTCTAACATTTATCCAACCCGCAAAGAATTAAGGAAATCCCGAGACACTAGGCTACTATTTTTCTTCACAAGACTCTCTGACCCTACCCAAGTGACCTCAGGAAAATCACCTTGAGTTTTACCACACTTAATTTTCTACTCTTTTAATAAGTCACAGAGAGTTATAAGAAAACTCTCAAGGTAATAGACTCACCAATTTTTTTCGCTCTTCCGATCTTGTTCCACTTTTGCCTCAAAGAAGAGGAAAACATATATTTATAGGTTTCGTTGACTTGGAAATTTGGAAAACAAGACAATTCCTTCTATGATTTGTGTTCCTTTTCCTCTAAGAATTCCTACTTCTTTCCTTTTCAATTTAGGATTATTTTTAGCAAAGAACCCAACAATATTCACCTTGCCAAAGTAAGTCAAAATCTTCATCTTCTCTTTTGAGAAATTACCAAGCAAGCCTTTGACATACTTTGGCAGTCTCATACTCCACCACATGAGTATAACCACTTAGAATTAATAACAAATTTCAGGCATTTTATTGGCTCAATGTCAAAATAAATTTGCTGATATTTGTGGTGCAACTCTCTTGTTGGTTTTCCAGAGAGCTTATCAGCTATTGAAATTACTACAAACACACAACATGTATCAGCGCCAACCAATGCCCGTGTGTAAATACAACAACTAGAAGTAACACACATCATTTATTATGGCATCTAGTGACACGCCATAAGGATGTACCCACCTACTTCACAGAACATCACCACGGCCCTCACAATAAGAGAGTTGGATTGTCCAAATCTGAACAGTAGCCACATCTGCTCCACATAGACAATATTTTCTCATGTGGCTAGTCAGTCTACAACACCAACAAGTTGTAACAACTACACGTTTCTAGACGATCCCCTGTACTATAAAATTAGAGAAAAAAATAAGGAATACTCATCAATTTCTCGGATAAACGACGTGCAAACTATACGCAGTGATAATTTTGAAAATAAATATTGTACTATAAGAGTTTATTCTTTACAAAGAACTAACACCTCTATTATAATTATACAATAGACGTTGATTATCAGATAGCGACCGATGCCCAATTAGAAAATAGGCGTCAGTCCCTTTCAAGAACCAACGCCCATTTTGCAAAGAGGCGTCGGTCGCTCAAAGGGACCGACTAACATATGGACTGACATATGTTAGTTGTGACGCCCATATGTTAGTTCTTCCTATGAGCTAACATATGTTATATATCTTAACATAATAGAAGAGCTGATCTGTAGGCCCTATCGTCGTCTCTCTACCAACGTCGCTATTTTGTTGTTTTGTGTATCCCTCTATTTCTTCTTTTTTTATTTTTGGCCTTTTGTGTCATCTTTCTTTGGCAGTACATACAAGTGCCCCATTCCTCTTTCAGACATATTTTCAACCAGCACTGTACGCACCTCCCCCATCCGTTTTCAGACAGATTTTTGACCAGCAGCCCAGCACGATACGCAACTCCACCATCCATCTTTCTTCTGAGTAGTTTTTGACCTTCAGCTCCTCCTCTCCTTCTACTCTCTTTCGTACATGTGCTTCTTCTCTCTGGTACATTGCTCCTCGATTAGGGTAAAAAAAATTGTTTTACTTAAATAGTTAAATTTCTCAGCTTTCTCGCCCTTCTTCTCCTTTGTTCCGAAGAAACAACGCTTCGTTGTGAAAAAACTGAGCTCTGTTCCCAAAAATCAAGAATTAGAAGAATATGCAGACGGGAAGGACGATAGTTTCAGCTTGAAGGGCCCAGCACGGTTACACTCCCACGGGAGTGCTTCATCCCACAAGTCATCGGTAATTTACAAACCCTTGCTGATGAGCTCGTTCTTGAAATTCTTGGCATTTTGGGCGGGTCATATCTGAATATGTGATAAGATATTTATCTTTTCTTTCGGTATTTTCTCTGCTTACATTTTCTGTTGTTTCTTCATTTGATGGAAGTCTGGTTCTGTAATTTTCAGTATAATATCTATGAACTGATTGGCAAAATAATTCTTGCTCGCAGCAAGATATTGCATCTTTCCTTGCAAAAATTTTAAAAAATCACCCTTTCATGGTGAATACTGCTTTTCTATTTAGCTACTAGACTGTTTTCAACCTTCGTTTTCGTTAAATTTTAGATTTTGAGATAATTGTGTTTCAGTTTACTGCAAGCTAATACAAGTTATAAATTTTACTAACACTAAAGCATCCTGAAATTCTTGTTTAATATCTTTGTGATGGCTACTGATGAGCTTCATCTATATTTACATGTGTATTCAGATGTATACGTTCAAGGGTTTTGTTTCAGGAAAAAGTTAGCCGTTAAAACCCATTCTTTAAACTTCTTTTGCCTTGGCAAAGGGAATTTTTAGTATCTGTAAGTAAATTGCTCTGATAGCTCCAACACTTTAATTATAATTTTAGCAACAACTAATGTCTTACATGTTCTGCTTCGTGTTATTGTTGTATACTTAAAATTTCTAAATGCCTTCTAAGAATTTTTTATTTCTTTAATAGGAGATTAGTTTTTATTTATTATTATTTTAATTTTATTTATTTGTGGTGTGAGTTTTTGGGTCTTGTGCCATTCTTTGGAAATTATGATCTGGGTATCTTGGTTTTTGTTATTCTACTCTTGTCATATGTTTCATGTAACACAACTAATTTTTATTTATATGCAAGAAACAAATTGTTTCACGGATGCTTTTGTGCTTTCTGACATTTATAAATCTCTTGAGATAAAATGAGTTCACTGAAGAAGACACCATTTCAGAAGCATAGAGAAGAGGAAGAGGCTAAGAAAAAAGTAACTTTCTTGCCATGAGATGTCTCTGTTTCTTAAGAAAACATTACTTTTTTTGTTTTTTGTAATTTTACTCGTTCTCATTTATTGCATCCTTAGAGGGCTGAGGATGAGGCAGCTCAATTGTATCAAGAGTTTGTTGAATCTTTTCAAGTGGATGATACACCAGGACCCAAGGCCTTTGTCAGAGGTGGAACCATCAAGAGGCTAAAAAATGATGTAGAAGGTTTGTTGCAAATTAAGAAAACATTTCTGATTTTAATTCCTTAAGCCTTTATGGGGGGAGGAATATTTTAATATTAATTTGTTTGTTAATGCAATTGTGGATAAATGAATAATTGCTTCTTTTTTACATGGATACGTTAATAAAAAATGGGCCTTTCCTATTCATTCGCGAATGACAGGTGGAAATTCCAAAGACTAGGGTTCTGGTTTAAAGAAGGGGAGTAGGTAAACGAATGCTTTTGAGCAACTATGCTTCAATGCATTAGAATTTTATGGTGATGATATTCTCATACAGATTCTCTGCTTGGCCTTTCAAACTGTGTACCAGATTAATTACATTGTCATTGACATTTTTCTTCAATGTGTTGTTACTTATAAAAGATAACATCAATTTCTCTCTATTTTGAGTTGGGTTGGTCACTTATTTTTTTGATTTTATGTGTTTTATGTGCTGTTATGGTGGATTGGATAGGATTGGATGGACAAAAATAAGAACCGCACTGATCTGCTCGCCCCTAGACATAAAAAGGTTTCTTTGCCCTCTATCTCCCCAAGTGGAAATTCACTTTTTTCTGAGTAGGCAGGATGCCATCATTGAATGGTAATAATTGAAGGCTATAAATAAAAAAAAAAAAAGAGAAGAAAAAATCAGATTTCAACATTGCTGGTTTCTCTTAATCATTTTCTTTGATTCTTACAAATGAAATTAATGATATGTTGAGTACAGTTATGGAATCAAAATGTTTTTGTTGTGGGAATAGTCGCAGCCTCATTGTGTTCACCATTGTGCTTCAGTGTTTTACTATTATTTAGTTGGTACTCTTAGGAACGAGCTGCAACCATGTTCCTGTACTAACATGTCCACAATCACTGAGCACAGAGCTTAACTAGAAATAAGACGATCTGTAGTTGGTCATCCGGGAAAATTTTAGCCATGTGTACTATTGAATATATTAGCTGTGTTGAGGTTCTTAAAAGTGTGTTATTGCTAATGGCACAACTCTAATTGGTGAGCCTAAAATGGATTTAAATGGTAAATTAGAATTTTGAAAGAGCACTTTGAATTTGGAAGGTTCCAGGATAACCCCAGCGAACTCAAGAGTCAAGACTCCAGCAATCGTGACCGCTCTTGGATTCTCTGGAATGCTTAAGGTATTATTATTTTTTATTGTTATTATTATTATTATTATTTGGAAAGGGGTTGACTGAATAAGTAAAGATTGTTGTTTTATATCTTTACAATTTTACTTCAACACGATTTTACTAAATTATTTTTCTTAGAATTCTCTTTCAGATAAGGGTATATTTCCAAAATAGAAAATCAAGCCTCTGTATTTGCTTATGTTCTACTATACTTGGCGTTTTACCGAATTACTTTTGTCAAAATATTCTTTCCTTTTTTATGTACTGTTTATTTAATTAAATCTTGAAATTTGGAGTTACTTTTTTAGTTATATCTGAAACAAGCCTTGATTAGTTTGATTTACTTCAGGACCATTAAGCAAAAGAGTGGGTGTTCATGTTAGTTGTGTGATTGATGTTATTTCATATATTCTCAGAATTATGTGAGGATCAATTGTTTGATTGATTTGTACGGAAAATGTGGCTTCCCTACACAAGTACACATGCACAATGCATTTTTTATGACATTGGTTCAGGATACATTTGCTTGGAGTTCATTATTGCAGCAAATGGAAGAAATGGAACGCTTGAAGAAGCATTTAGCTTTTATGTCGTCAAATTAACACGCAGTTGTGTTATGAACGTAGGGGAACTTTACGACTTGTTACATGTATGATATGAAGTATTAAATGAGAGTGTATAGTACAGTGATACAAATTACAAAGTTTCTCTCTCTTAATGCTACTAGGTACTATCTCATATGGCTTGCTGATTAGGCTTTTGGTTATTTGAGTTGGATTATCCACATTCGATTCAGATTGTTTGCTTATGTTGTAGTTCTCATAAATTTTCAATCTCATAATTTGCTTATCTTTTGGCTATGATTGTTTCTCTACTAGGTATTCATCGATTAAGCTTGAGATCAAAAGATTGTCGGCTCATACTTCATGATTATGCTTTTATGATCTCAGTTGTGTATTTTAGCGTAATATTTTTTATTCTGTCTTCATGTCTGATAAATTGACAAAATATTTATTTACTGAAATTTGCCTTTCCAATCATTGTAGGAATTTCTAAAAAAGAAAAAAAAAAATAAAAGGATGAAAGTCTCGTGTCATGAATATTATTGTTACAAATTGCAAATTCGAGATCAAGGTAAATATTCTTTACTCCATGCTGGTTGTGTTTTTCAATAATTTGTTGTCGATGTCTATGTAAAAATTGAGACATCTAGGTTACATTATTTTAGAAAAAATCAAAAACAGATTAGAGCAGAATTTTACTAGGGGATTGTTGATTTTATAGAAATGGGGGAAAAGAACACGTGCAATGCACATGCCGACTCTAGTATTAATTAAAAGCACTGGTCAAGTCTGTCATTTCTTATTTTTCTTTGACTATGCCCCATTTTGTACGCAACGTCCATCACTTCTCTGTGCACAGTGCCTCTCTGCAAATCTTGCTCAAATACTCTTCTTTGACTTTTGTACTCTCTCTTCCCCCTCCTATTTCAACCAAAGGCTATGTGGTATATCAGGCAGATTGTTCAGGAAACAAGTGGTGAGATAGCATATGGTCTTGGACGTCAACCGGCTATTTTGCCCACCTTCAGCCAGAGATTAAGCAAGTAGGCTCCTGTTAACATGATATTTTAGTGGAATCTTGCTTGGGTTTTTAGTGGAATATTGCTTGGGGTTCTGTTACCATGATATCTCTCCGATGCAGAGGCTTTAATGATGCCATTAACAGCTTCTGTAATGATGGCTGTTCATTATTGAACTCCGATGAAGCGAAAGATGTAGTTGTTGCGACAAACTCCTCTAGAAACCTAAGCACTGGTTCAAATAACCTCTCATTTATTGGAGGTATTCTTTATGCCAAAGCATCAATGCTACTTCAGGTGATTATTTGCATATCTTTTCATATTTGATATCACTTTCATGCTTCTTAACTTTAGTTGTCCATTAATTTTCAATTGAGTTTATGGCGTTAAATTTCTTGAAATGGATTGTGGATTTGTGATATATGCATATAATTCTATCCGTTTTTCTATCAGATTACACTCTTTAATTAATTTTTAAATTTTTTTGAAAAAAATACAATAGGTGTCGGTTGTATAGATTTGAACCGACGCCTATTGTTTCTTTATATATATATATATATATATATATTTTAAAAAAATTTACTTTCGGGGTCGGTTGTATGAAACAACCGACACATATTGTGGCCTTTAGGCGTCTACCAACCGACGGCCCATGCCTTTACTATGTACGTCGCCGCCATAGGCGTCGCCTTCAAAACCGTCGCCTATTTATCAATGTAACTGACGCCGATATATTGTGCTATTTTGTAGTAGTTCCCATTGATAATTTTTGTACTTGTACCAACTCGCAAAAAAGTAGACCATTCTTTTAGGTGCAATAGATTTGAAGAACCCTTTGTTGGATATACCTCTACAAATTGACGTCACAACTCATTCACAGTAAATATTCTATGAATATTTACAAGAACATTCATGGCTAGATAGATACACATCCTACTTTCAGTTTTCAAATATAAATCTTCCCAATCACTATTACTCTTTCTAACTCAAGCAACTTTGTTAGAACACAGGGACAGTTTTCCTGTAAAAGCTTTAAATCGTCTAACCAAAATCAAGAAATTCCAGACTTATTCGGGCAACAAGTCAAACTTGATTTTCTCCACTCCATATGTCATATTTTTCATGTGCTTCACCTCGAACAAAACTTGAAGCGCTGATATCACTATTGGAAATTAAGGTAAATTTTCCGATTACGCCCGCAAGAATATTGTTTAAGAAATTTAATTGAGACAAGAAAAATAAAAGAACGAAGATAAATTCATAGACTGTCAAAACTTTCCACTATATGATTAAAGTCGCTACAACTATATAGAATTTTCACTCGCCAAAACCCATCCCCCAAATATTACAAATAAAATATAACAAGCTTATCGTATCTACTAATTTCTACCCTTTGCCTAACCCACAAAGAATTAAAGAAATTTTAAGACGCTAGGCTACAATTTTTCTTCACAAGACTTTCTGACCCGACCCAAGTGACACTAGAAAAATCACCTTGAGTTTTACCGTACCTAATTTTTTACTCTTTGAATAAGCCACGAAGAGTTACAAGAAAACTCTTAAGGTGCTAGACTCACCAATTTTTTCCCTCAACTTATATCACTTGTGCATCAAAGAAGAAGAAAACACCTATATTCATAAGCTTCATTAACTTGGAAGACAAGACCATTGTCTCTATGATTTGGGTTCCTTTTCCTCCAAGGATTCCTACTTCTTTCCTTTCAATTTAGAATTATTTTTGACAACAAACTTAACAGTGTGCTTGTGTGTTGGGGTCGACTTGCTCTGCAAGATGGCGAATGTATAGCCCTGCTCGAAGGGGTCCAGTTGGCGATTGATAGGGGGTTCACAAGGGTGGAGGTAGAGTCAGATTCGTGCAATGTCATACGCTTACTCAACAAGCCTGTACTCTGTGCAACTAAAGGCCCTACTCTTGATCGGGTGAAATCCATCAGTCAACGGTTCGAATTGTGTCGGTTCCAAGCCATTAGCTGAAAAGCAAACGAAGTTGCTCACTTGTTTGCCCAACAAGCTTTAGATTGTAATTTGAATTTGTGTTGGGGAGTGTCTCCCCACTGGTGGAGATAGAAGGGGGCCATACTGAGCCCCTGCCCACCCCTGTCTGGCCCATAGCCAAGGAAAAAATAATTTTTTTTTTTTAAGCTTTAAGCTCAGATCTATTTGAAGTTGGGCTAGAGGGCAATGACTTGGGCTTGAGGGAACAATAAATTTTAGTCCAAGAAGAAACAAAAGCCTCAAAACAAAGCCAGAACCAGAATTTCTAAAACCATCATGATTTGATATGATTTAAAATTTAGACTTTCGATAATGATATAATGTAATTGCTAATTGATTTATATTGGTTGAGTTGAATAAAAATTATGATTTAAATAATAAAATTTAGACTTTAGATAAGGAAATAATGTAAAAAATCGTCGCTTTCAGCTTACTTTGAGGTTTTGAGTTATTGAACATTATTTTATAATGCATTTGAGTTTGTTTAATCTTTTCAAAAATTCATATTTATATATGATTTTTTTTGAGTTTTCGTTCCGGCTCCCCCTCCCTTCCGTGCTGGCTACACCATTGAAAATATTTTATTGTTGACGCTCTTTTGAGTGATGATTTGGAGTGAATGGGAAGTATTGTTTTGATTGGGGAAAAAAAGAATTGGCTCATTGTACATTTTTCCTCCTCTTCCCTTTTGGTTTGGGTAATTTATCTTTTAAATCAGACTCCTTTAATTAAACTTGTCTTTTTAATCATAGGTTTATCCGACATTACCGCTTCTACAATACATATATTCAAAATAATAATGATCAAATTCACTTACTTCAATCTTTTCTTGTTAAAAACCAAAATAATTTAAGAATAGAGTCAGCCAATTGCCCAGTTTTCAATTTAAGCCGTATTTGCAAGGTTTAAATTTAAGTTTAATTGTGTCGATATTCCAAGTAACACAGCTGTGATTTTCCAATCAACTGGTTCAATTCCTCTTCATAATACCACATTTTATTGGCCCAATCTTCTCTGTAATATTAACCGAATGCCGGGCACCAGTGTTTTCCCCCCTCGAAATACCCATAAACCCCAGAGCTAAGAGTCCTGCTTAACAGATAATTCTAGAAAACCAAATTTACTTTAAATAAAACTCTTCACCAAGGTTCCCTTCCAAAAAACAAAACAAAAAAAAAAAAAGAAAAGAAAACCTTAAATGGTAACAAAAATTATTAAGAGTAGGGTTTATTTTGATTCTTTACTTTTTGTTACCGTCTATTTGTATTCTTTTCCAATTGTTTGCTAGACAACCCATTGTGTTAAGTTTGTAGGTTGGTGTTTAACGAAGTCTCTGAATCATCAGCATTGAGAGAGAAAAGATGAGAAAATAGCAGAAGAGATTTATTTGGATATATGATGGAAAAGAGAAAATAGCAGAGGGATATGAAAAATTTATTGGAGAGAAGAGAGCAGAGAAGGGGATCGAAATTTGGGTCCTGTTCTAGGGATAAGAGGGCTTTGATACCATAAATAGTTTTGAGCTTGAATGAATTCCAGTGATCTACAATATATAGGATTGCATTTGCGTACTGTACAAGAAAGTAATCATATCATCCTAATTATTAATTAATGGCACCGGGCAAAATAACCATAACTAACTGAACCAAATTACGGTTTGGTTTAATTTGGTTTGGTTTTTTAAATTTTCATGTTTATGGTTTTCAATTGCATTTGTGTACTGTACAAGAAAGTAATCATATATCACTCTAATTACTACTTACTTGTGTCGGGCAAAATAACCATAACTAACTGAACCAAATCAAGACTGAGCAGTTTGGTCTGATTTTGTTTGGTTTTTTTAAATTTTGAAACGGTTATCTTATAACAATTTAATTATGGTTTTCAATTGCATTTGTGTATTGTACAAGAAAGTAATCGTATCATCCTAATTATTACTTATTAATAGTGCAGGGCAAAATAACCATAGCTAGCTGAACCAAACGAAGACCGAACAGTTTGGTCAGCTTTGGTTTGGTTTTTTTAAATTTTCAAATTGGTTATGGTTTTCTAAGTTACAGGATTTGATTTCAAATTTTTAACTTAATTCTTAATTTAAATTCTCAAATTTCAAAAAGAAAAAATAAATAAAGCTGCCACACAATCTCAATTTCTATTAAAATTATTAACTTAAACCCTAAAGTATAGTTTTTGTCTCTATAAAGTGCATATTTTTCTCTTTTTACATTTAGTTGGTAAGCCAATTGAATCATATTTTATTATTTTTTTATATAACCATAATTAAATCAAACCAAACTAAAACCAAATGGTTTGGTTTTGGTATGGTTTTAATTTTATAAAAAAAAAACTATCCATTTTCGGCTTGGTTTTCCAAAAATCATGACCAAAACAATGCATAGACCTATTGCTTAATTAATATATTCTAGTAATGACAGCCGATATACAATAATTCAATAAAGAAGGAATTTTCCAAATATATCTACAGTCCCCTTGCGTTGCCTTCCGGATAGTGTTTATTATTTATTTATTTATTTAGGCTAACTCACGCAAATGACCCCTAACGTTTGAAGTCACTATAGAAAAGCTCCTCAACCTTTAATTTCAGCGCTAAACACCCCTAACATTTATGTTCACCGAAGAAAATAGCCTTTGCCCATTAAATTTAACCCAAGGTGGTTAATTTGACAACTAATTCAAGTTTTTAAAATTAAAATGTCTAAAATTTCCTTATAAATTTTTAAACCAAAATCAAAAGAATTAAATAAAAAAGGAAATAGATGAAATAAAAATTGTCTCCTTCTTTCGAAATCATTTCTCTCCCTCCCAACCACTCCGTTACCAAATCTGAAAGTATCGTCTACTTCCCAAAATTATTACAACACACCATTTTTGAAAATTGTGAGATACAACTCAACATTTTCTAAATATTGTTAATGCCACGATTAGTGTTATATATCACGACATTTCATTGGAAAATCATCCATCTTGGGTGCAGTCATTTTTTGGCAACAATTGCCTCGATCTTGAAACAAATATGAAAATGCAATAAAAAAAAGAAATTCAGAATTTGGGAAATTTCTCTCTCCTATTCAATTTGTCATTGACAAAAGAAATGACAGAAAATTTGCATGACCTTGGTTTTTGTTGAGAAAAAATAATCCTTAAATATGAAAAATTCTCTCCAAAATTTGAGGAGACCTGACCCAAATTGTATAACCACCCCACTAATTTAAAAGAAAAAAGTGGCGTTGGTTTGTTGATGGAGTTTAGCAGCGATGGTGACATATGATTTGGGAAGAGAGAGAACTTTTTATTTTGTTTATTTTTTATTTCTTTTGTATTCTTTGTGTTTCATTTGGGCTTTTGTAAATATCAGGGACATTTTAGTTCTTTTATTTAAAAGATTTTGACTTTAACGGTAAGGGCATTTCCCACAAACAATTACTCATTAATACTTTAATCACGCAATACATCAGAGTAAAAGTGGTTAAATTACGTTATTTTGTTTTGTAAAACATTTTGAGAAGGTTTTTTTCAAATAAAAGCACCATACTATTACATTATTACAGAATCTATCCCAAACAAGCACTCATGTATCGATAAGAGTTAGAAGAAATTTAAAAGCACCATTATATTTACTTCGCATATTTTCATCATATAACAATATTTAATTTTCTTCTTTTAAATACAAATGCTAGAGTCATGAAAATTTGCCTATCACACGTGGAAGAAATTTCATTCAATTCCTTTCCTACGCACTCAGCTGAAGTCCAAAGTTATATAACCAAGGTTCTATTATAGTGTTAGTTGGTTGGCATGTTATAGCGAAAGCCGTGAGTTTAGAAACATTTAATAGACATCAATGAAGGGATAGGCATTTTTTATTAGTACTTATTTTAAAAGTATCGCCTTATTGTACTTATTTATCAGATCTTAGAATTAGTCTTTTCCAATGAATAAATTAATATATATGAAATTAATAATAACTAATATATACCGACTAAAAGAAAGGAGAAAAAAACTAGTTATTAGTCTCCACAACGTAAATATGATAGAGAATGCACGGGATAAGGAAAAATGGAGCAAAGATTTCAGGGGGACCAAAAAAAAAAAAAAAGACGATGAATTGACATTTTGATTTTTTTTTTTTTTGTTGGGTAATCGATGATGCGTGTATACTAGACCAGACTAATAATTTTTCTTCCTTTTGTTTTTGTTTCTGTTCCTAGTAAGCTGTAGACATGGAGACGCTTGCCGGATCATGGATCGAGCATGGTATAGCACAACAATAAAAGACTGCAGAATTTAAGGATTCATCATAACGGCAAAGGCCCTGGACGTACGCTCGGCCCAGGGGAAGGCAGTGGTGGCCTCCGCGGCAATAGAATCAACGTTCTCTTCTTACCGGCTACAGCCGACTTTTGTGGTAGATGATCAGTACCATAGAAAGCTACTAATTTTTTGAATTTCAATGGG
>CAVNYN010286474.1:0-27019 GCA_963692815.1 Nyctanthes arbor-tristis | reverse complement strand
TCTCTCTCTCTCTCTCTCTATACACACAAACTATATATATATTTGGGTTTTTTTTTTTTTTTGGGTTGGGGGGCGGTGGGGGTGGTTGGGTGGGTGAAATGGAAAGGATCTCTGTTGCTAAATTCATAATCAGGCCATCTATTCAAATTTTGAAAAGCGGCTAACTGGGTTGGAACTTGGATTCCAATCACATTGCTGACTGACAAATGTTATTAACTAATATTTAAATGTGACCATAGAGCTTATAAACTGTTGTCCATTCTGATTTCATTAAGATCAGGCCTTGCATTTCCCCATTAGTGAAACAATTGGAGATTCTATTATGCTATTTTATAGGATCCGAGCATCAAGGAATTAGCTGAACAGATAGCAAAAGATCCTTCGTTTAATCAGATGGCGGAACAACTTCAGAAAACTTTACATGGTAGTGCATCTGAAGATGGTATCCCCAACTTTGATCCACAGCAATACTACTCAACAATGCAACAGGTTATGCAAAATCCTCAGTTTATGTCGATGGCCGAGCGGCTTGGAAGTACGTTGATGCAGGTACTTATTGATGATTTGTTCCGATTCTTATCTTACTCCTTTGAGATGCTTTTGCATGTGCAAGTGAACCATTTTCTTTCTTTTTTCCCCAGGACCCATCAATGTCTACCATGCTTGAGAGTTTCACAAATCCAACTAACAAAGACCAACTTGAGGAAAGAATGGCACGTATCAAGGAAGATCCCTCTTTAGATACCTATTATGGAAGAGATAGAGAATGGTGGTCCAGCTGCCATGATGAGGTCATAAAATCTTGTCATATGTTTACAGGATTGCATCTTTGTTCGCCGTACAAATCAATTTTTAGGACAAAGCACTAATCAGAATGATAAATCTATAGATCTTTGTTTTCTTTTCTTAGCTCCAATGATTAGAGGAAAGAAAATAAAACATGAGCATTTTGAAATGATGATTGACAAACAGTCAAGGCTAATTACCTTAGAATTTAGTTGCATGGTTAATTCAACTTTATGGGCAAATCAGAAATTAATTACAGCTGCCCTCTGGCATACATGGTAAAAACTGCCAAAGACTTGGTATGATCTGATTAAATAAGGTTAAATCGTCATGGTGAACTGTCATTAGTTGAGCATGTTCAGACTTCTCACCTTATTAAGTTTCTCAGCTCACTCATATTCTAATCATGTAAACACTTGTTACATGTGATGTGTCTGAATTGTGCATTTACATCCATCAGGTATTGGAATGATAAAGACGTTCTCCAGAAATTGGGGGAAGCAATGGGGTTTGCTGTTGGAGGAGAAAGTGCAACATCTGCTGAGACTGCTACTGGAGAAGAAGAAGAAGAAACTGATGAAGTAAATGAAGATGAATCCATTGTTCATCATACTGCTAGTGTTGGTGATATTGAGGTACTTTCTGGAGCCAATAACTACTGGATATAGAAGAAATGATAACATCTAAATGCTTGAAACGTTTCTTCAGTTCTTTGATTTTAGGTTTAGTCTATTTGTGCTGTTGTTTTAATCTTGAACTCCCAATCCAATTTCTGAAGTACTTTTCTCTCTTGCTTTGAGGTTGAAATCTTGACTTACTTTTGTCAAAATAACTAGGGCCTCAAGAAAGCACTAGCTGAAGGTGCTGATAAAGACGAAGAAGATTCTGAGGGCAGGACAGCTTTACATTTTGCTTGTGGGTATGGTGAGGTATGGATACCTAACGTTTAATCATCAACTTTCTGCTAAAAATACCGGACATATTTTGTTATTCTGCTTCGTTCTATTCATAGTGCATGTCTACTAGATATCTACATTGCAAGGTTCCTTAACTGGACCAGGCTTATCTTGGTTCCCTATGTCTTTCTGCCTACAAGTTCCTCTCTGCTTTGACTTCCGACGACTCACTTTGCACTCAGTATTATTTTTTCTACAAATGCCATCTTATCTTGTGAGAATGTTTGCCCATAAGTGGACGTTGTGCAGAATCAACAAGAATATATTTGAGGGAGAGAGAACGTAGGCGGTATGTGACTACTGGGGTATATCTTGAGTAGAGTTCAGCAAACATTGTTTAAGAAGATCGCACTTTAATACAAAATGTTTAAAAAGACCATTAGAATCTGATTGACTAGGGACACATCAATCTGAGGATTGCCTTGACGATAACGTGGAGCTCTTGCCAAATTAACAGAATGTAACTAACTTCCCCAATCTGAAACAAGAGCAAAATTCAATAACTGGTTTGGAACATATAAAGGTTGATAAGTGCTATTAAACTTCTTTGTAGAAAAGTATTAAATGAGTGGCAGGTAGGGATGGATTATTGTGGGTTGCAAGAGATCTCTTGGCATTTTATCCTCCTGGTGTTGCGATAAACCAAATAGAGCAGTGAAAAAAGATAGATGAAGCCAACCCTAAAACTATAGGGTATAAGCTTTGGTTCATATTGTTGCTAATTATTTGATATTAGCATAGTTTAAAAAGGCGAGGCAGAGGCTAGCCTCAAGGCCTGCCTTGGCCTGAGGCGGTTGTGTAGTGCCTTGAGGCACTACTCTGAGGCAATTTGCTCAAAGGCTTACGTCTTTGGAGGTGAGGTGTACGCCTATCGTTGCACCTCAAGGCTCAAGAGGCGTAAGCCTCTAAATTGGCATCCTATTTTGATTGTTTTGTTTATTTATTTTTGTTTAACAATTCAAAAATTTAACCCAATAAGTTGGAATTTGGAGGCAAGGAAGTTCACATCATATAGATATATCTTCTTGTTTGTCTATCATTTCTTCTACAACGATTTGCCGTGTTTCGACCAGAAATCTCGATATTCAAGAGGCATGTTACCTTTTTTCTTGCCAGCTAGTCATATCCTGTTAACTACGAGATTGTTCACAATATGTGACGATGTATGTATTAGAAGTTTGATCAATTTATTTTGCTTTTCCTAAAATAAGTTATTTGTTTTACAACGTTCAAACTTATTTATATTGGTTTGTTAAGAGGCTTACGCCTCAATAGCCTCAAGGCGTACGCCTTGCCTTATCAAGGAAAAACGCCTTGAGGCATATTTCCGCCTTTTCAAACTTTGGATATTAGTTTCCCAAGTTTGGTATGGGAGGATATTCTTTAGCACTCTTAGCTTGCTAAATTGAAAGCTGAGCGATTGCACTCGGGGCCTATTGCAGGTCAAGTGTGCTCAAGTCCTCCTTGAGGCTGGGGCTAAGGTCGATGCTTTGGATAAAAATAAGAACACTCCTCTCCATTATGCTGCTGGTTATGGCAGGAAGGACTGCGTGGAGCTTTTGCTAAAGAATGGTGCCGCTGTGTAAGCTCTCTTCCATACGAACCATTCTTTTCTGCAATAATTGTTATTATTATTACTTTATTTTATTTTTTCTAAGAAAATTTCCATACTTGTAACTGGTTACTCCGTTGCCCTTTTATTTCTACAGCACTCTTCAGAACTTGGATGGCAAAACGCCTACTGAAGTTGCTAAGCTAAACAACCAAGAGGATGTTGTAAAACTGCTTGAAAAGGATGCATTTCTGTAAGCTGTATTTTCATGGGCTCGAGAGAATGTTAGCATCCCGAATTGATGTATTCTCTTTTTCTGCGTGATTATATCTTTCTGGATTTCTTTTTCCTCCTTCCCATGTGTATGAAGTCGTCGAAGTTGCGGGATGCTTTATTTCTGTACTGTGTTCCAAATATAATATGCATTTGACTATTGTGGTTTTTTATTTGTTGAAGTTGCAGGATGCTCAGGTGTGGTAAATCGATTCATTAATTATTACGTTCACGCGTTCTTTCGAATGATCACAAAAATTATTGGCTTCCAAATCACAACCCCCCCCCCAAAAAAAAAAAAAAAAAAAAAAAAAAGAAGAAAAAAAAAACCCTTGATCGATAAATGAGTAAGCACTCTTGCTACTCAGCATCATATATTATTTACATGACATTAAATTACATGTTGAATTAAATAAGTAAGCACGATATGCAATACTTAGTGGATCTGGGGTAGGAGATCTAATTTAGGACAAACTATGGTTATATTAGAACTAAGATTTATTTATTTATTTTGCCCAAATCATAGTTAAATTTGGACTAATTAAGATTTGAGGTTTCTTAATTTTTCTTATTGCTCTAGCACTATAATTTCTTGGACAATGCAACAAAGCTAATACTCCCAAGACTTGTTAGGCAATACAATTTACAGCTTCTTGTACATGTATAGCCCTCCTTTATTGTAAACTGACAAATTATTCGATTATTAATAAAATTTCTTGGGATTTTGATTTTTCTTTTTTAGTGGATTCCAATTTCTAAGAGATAGTTTATTTCAAGGTTTTTACTTCCGTCCTGCGTCAAGTGGTTCTCCATCTCCATATCACTGATTGCCTCTTCGCTTCCATTCTGCGTCAAGATCCTTCATGAGGGCAAAACCTATTGTTCAATTTTTCCAGAGACTTCTAAATGCAAGCAAGGAGAAACTCCAAAATTTATTTGCAGATTACGGGGGGCCGATGGAATTTCTGAGAGATTCCGATGTCAAAATTCTTGATCAGGACAACCCTCAAGTTCTTTACGTCCTACAAATACTAACAAAAATCGTTAGGCAATGAACGACGGCTTAATGCTCCAACACGATTGCAAGGTTTCTGTTTATGTAGCCAAAGAAAAATTATCCAAGAAAGAAATTGGATCTCCTTCACAAAGAAACGTTTACTAGAATTATTAACTCCAAGAAACTTGGTGATGAAGAATATTATCGTACGTCTACTTATAACGATAAGCACTTGGATGGATTGAATTGGGAAATTGCAGTAATTGAAGACGACGACGATGAAGAAGATGGTGATGCTTTCTAGTTTCTACTATCCTCATGGGAAGGTCTTAATAACTACAAAGTTCATTCGTTTTCTAGAAACCAATGAAAAGATAGCCTTTTTTCAATCGCACGAGGTTGGACATGGAGTCGATGTACAAATGCCGGAATACTTGTTAAATATTTTCGATTGGTGTCGAGTGAGCATAGTCAGAGTCAGGCACTACCTTACCATGTACTAGACTTGCTCTACCCTGAAAGGTAATTCTAAACCAGAGGCATAACCAGAAGATGGTCGAATATTATTTTTCTTTTAATTTTTCAAAGGATAAAAAATAAGATTTTTGTTTTCAAAAACGGAGGTGTCGGGGGATCGGCGTGGCCGCCACTGTTTGAAACAATTTCCTTTTCTTAGTTTTTTGGTTATCGGATTTGTTCTAACTTATTTATTAATGTCGCGTGTTTATCAAAGAATGCATGAAGGAGATGATGATTTTTGGGTTTTATCTACATGCAGGATTGAATTGGAGAGTTGATTACATTGGATTTTTGTTGATGGCTTCAGCGGGTTATGATCCTCGACTTGCTTCACAAGCTTTGAGGAAGGAAATTACTAATTTGGATTCTGATTTTGATTCAGATAGTTTTTATTCAGATAATGATAATTTTTGTTGGATTGACGACGGCGTCCACCATAATACCGATGAAATTAGAGCCTTGATGTTGAGCCAAAGTGAAGTAATGGACAAAGCTTTCAAAATATATCAAGAAGTTGAAGCCGGTGAGGGAATCACAAGCCTAGCTCTATTAATTGAAGGGAAACATTTCTAAAATACTTGTAATTCCATTTTTTTCCTTTTTCTTACAAGCAAACTATTATTTTCCTTTTTCTTTCTTATTTTACTATCAACATTTATTTTTATTTTGGCCCCATTTTTAAGAGATCGGAAGAGCGTCGTGTGTTTTTAATTAGTCTAGAGTACTAGATATTTTCTCCTTAACTGATGAAGAAAAAGTAATAATCCCAATCTCCCGCATATTATTCTGTTAGAGTATGTGATGGAAGATCATTTACATTCAACTTTCTGCTACATATAAATTCCGACAAACGTCTAGCAGCAGATCTGTTCAATAATATTACGTGTTTTTTAATACTTGTAAAGGAAAAGATGTTTCTTTATGATCCTTAAATAAAATATACATATGCTCATAGGTTATCTTTCCAATCTCAGGACTTTTTTAGACATTTTTTTCACCATGCTATACAATATTCAAATATTTTTCTCGTTTGCGTCGGGTACCCTAACCCTTCTCAAGTACTCTTTCCTCCCTTATATGATGTCAAAATAGTGGGGCTTTTTTTTCCCAGTATCTTCGGTGTTCCCCCCAACTTCACTGTCATTTGCCCCAAAACAGGCAACCGTTGCAAACTTCACTCGATCTGCCTACCGCAAAGGGGTCAGCAAAAATGAGCATTTCCCACCCAACTTCGATAACTCCCCAACAAACTCGAGTAGGATGGATAGGCATAGGTGTAATGGACGGTGCTATGGCCTCCCGCCTCCTCTCCGCCGGCTACGCTGTCACCATTTACGCCAGAAACTCGTCAAAAGCTACTTCGCTTCTTTCTCAGGGAGCCCGCATTGTTTCCTCCCCGGCGGAGCTCGCTGCCGTCAGCGACGTCATTTTCACCATGCTTGGCCACCCCTCAGACGTTAAAAGTGTCGTCTTGGATACCCTTTTGCCCGACAAATTTTCAACTTTGCTCTTGAGAAGCAATGCTATTCCGTTGATGCTCCTGTATCCGGAGGTGATATCGGGGCTAGAGACGGGAAATTGGCAATATTTGCTGGCGGCAACCCCGATGTGGTGAAATGGTTGATGCCCTTGGGAAGGCGCTTATATGGGGGGCCCTGGAACAGGACAGAGTTGCAAAATCGCGAATCAGATCACGGTCGGTGGGAATATGGTTGGTTTGAGTGAAGGACTGCTGTTTGCAGAGAAGGCAGGGTTGGATAAAGGCAAGTTTATAGAGGCTGTGAGGGGTGGAGCTGCTGGCTCCATGGTAATGGAGTTGTTTGGGGAGAGTATGATTAGAAGGGATTTTAGGCCAGGAGGGTTTGCAGAGTACATGATTAAGGACTTGGGAATAGATCGATCTGGTGGAGGGCGATGAGGACAATATGGTGGTGTTGCCCGGAGCTGCATTGTCAAAGCAGTTGTTTGCCGGGATGGTGGCTAATGGTGATGGCAAGCTTGGCACTCAGGGGGCAATTACTGTAATAGACAGAGCAAATGGCTTGTGATATTAACGGTTGCTGTTGTAATTCACTTGATGCAAAACCAGCTGTGGTTAGTGTTGCTCTTATAAAGTGGTTTTGTGGAGTTATTTGTCAATCACATATATTTTGCTCATCAAAGTTATGCTGTGTTTAATGGATTGCTTAATACTCAAAATGACACGCCTCATTATTGTCGACTAGGTATTATTCGATCTTATGTGTTTTCATTTATAATGTGTAACTTGTATGTTGTTCGCATTCTGGATGAAGGTCACTTTGATCTTGTGTATTGCTTTCGACGGAAGTTCAGACATCCATTTTGATTGTCTGTACTTACAGTAGTATTTCTGGAATATCTACTTGGTGAGGTTAGTTGGTGCTCTGCATTTGCTCGGATGTAATTGTAGAACTTGTAATGAAATTCAACATTTGGGTGTATTTACTTTTGAAAGTTTGAGGTTCACATGGTCCATCTGGATATGTTGTTCTGGAACCATCAAGTACCAGGTAAGATCATCAGGAATTGGTCTGTGCATCAATGTCTACGTGGAAAAATATACTGACTGACTATGGGGATAGATATTTATTATAAGTTCGAACTAAAATATATCTGAAAAAGGGTTCCAAAACTCAATGATCTGTAATCTGTCCCTGCTTGGATTTTTCACTTGACCTGTCTGGTTGTATGTGGTGCATAACTTTATGTATTGCCATGTTAGCTCTGTACTTAATCTGGGTTAGATGGTTTCCCTTTGGAAATCTGGTGCATGAACAAATAGCGACAGGCAAAGTGTAAAATGTCAGATCTGTTGTTGCTCAAACATGTGCCCGTTTTTGTCATCCAATATTCACCTTAGAAGAAGAATTGACGAATGTTGCACTTGAATTAAACAAGTGATAATGTACTCTAAATTGGTGAAGTATATTTGCCTGTGAAGATGCAGACGTAGGTCTAATGTGTATGAAATATATGGATTCGAATCTTCTTCAACTTCTCTACAGATTCACATATTTAGTTTTTGGATTTTTATTTAGTTTTGGAAGTTTGACAAGCTTGATTTCTTATGTTTAACGGTAACTTCTTTATTTTGACTAGGTTAAGCTTTTAGTCAAGCCTACAGTTCATTTGATGGCTCCATCTGTGAGGTTGAATGATAAGAAATGGTGGAGAAAATGAATTTCTGTTGTTTTTCCCCAAAACAGAAGCAAAAAATGAACAATGAACTTCTCAAACTGAATTTAAAGTATATGATAGTGTGTAGTAAACTCTTTATTTTATGTTGAATTTTATGAAAATTCTCTGAGCCTTTCTCTAGCTACTGAATCAAATTAAAGAGGAAATCATCTTTTTGGTCTACGAAAGATGGAAAATAGGGTTGAAGCATTCTCTCTCCAGCTATCTTTTGCATCCGGCCATCCACCTTCTTTCTATAATCACTTTACACCGTTATTACTCCTTTTCAATTGGATATGGAAATGCTGAACCACGAAGCAGAAGTTAAAACATTTTGATCCAAATTGAGCCACGCAAATCATTTGAACTTCCAAAAAATCCATTGAGTTTACTCAGAAATTTTTACATTGTTATTATTTAATTATATAAGCACAAATCTAATTGGGATCCAGCTATATCATGTCAATAACATTCATGAGGAAGATTGTATTTTAAACACACCATAGCCAGATACAAAATGGGGATATGCCCTTATGTTGTGTGACCTATGTATTTGAGCACTACGAAGCTCTCATTTCTTGTTCATGTAGTCGGAGATATTGCCATTGCTTCTTCAGTTTGTTCAGCGGTGGATTCTCCATTCGTGGCCCTAGACGCATCTTCGTCTGGCTTCTTGAGTAATGGTAGGCCACTTACTGATATGGATCTTGCCACTACAGTGGTGTCTTCTGGTTTGTACTTGTACCATGTTGCCCAATAGAGATAGTTCAAAAAGTTGAGGACACTTAGAATGGCCAGAAACCAGTAGTAGAGATTCAAGTTGTTGTTATCCAAGATTTGGCCCTCTATCCACCCATGCTTGCTCGGAGTTATTCTCTTGGTCACTGAGTTAATGATGTCAACAAATATAGTGCTCAAAAAGTAGCCAAATGACAGTGAAATCCATGTAAATGAAGTTGAAAGGGATCGCATGCATGCAGGGGCTTCCTTGTAGAAAAATTCCAGCAGCCCGACTAGAGTGAACATATCTGCTATTCCAAAAATGCCATATTGAAATGATAGCCAGAAAAGACTAATGGGCTTAAATGGATTCTTCAAGGATTGATGCCTTCTCTTTACTTCCACAAGCGCTGCAACTGACATAGACACAGCTGAAAGGACTAAACCAACACCTACTCTTTGAAGTTGAGTTATCCCTGTTGGATGCTTGGTAATCTTGCGTGCAAATGGCACAAAAGCAAATTCATAGATGGGGATCAGAATGATCATAAAAGCTAGGGGAATGAATGGGACTGATGAAGCGGGGACTTCAAATGAACCAAGTTTCCGATTCATTATGCTCCCTTGCTGCACTGAGAAGGTTTGTAGCTGTGCCAGACATGTGTTCATTATTATAGTGCTGGCTATGATTGGTAACATTCTTGTCAGAACCTTAACTTCTTCAACTTGTGTCACTGTGCAGACTGTCCATGGTAAGTGTTCGGCATCCTTGGGAAGAATTGCAGCTTTATCAAGGGATCTGGATCAGGCCATGATGTCAAAGAATCAGCGGCCAGTAGCAAACTAAAAATTTATTAAGGTACAGAGTCCATAAATATACGATTTTGCTCTAATTTACTCAATCTCCTTATTGCATGCTTCAAAATTAGTTCAATGGTTTGAATTGGGTTCCCATCCTGGTTACTGAACATGATATTAGAAGATAATTTTATTTAGTTCTGCTTCATAAGCTAAAATGGCTAGTGTCGTGCCAATGCGACTACATAGTTAAATCCAATTGAAGTTGGGGATGGAGGTCTGTGAGAGGGATATTACACCTTCCGTCAATAGTGATGGATTTAACATAATAAAAAGAAACAGTACCTAAATTGTTCAGTGTGAGCAATACTGGTCTCTGTGGAAACTGGTCCTTTCTCATTAATCTCATACAATTCACTAGGGCTTTCTGGAAGTGGCAGCTTTCTATTTTTTATTGCCACAACAAATACCTGAAATTCAATTTAAAAATTTAAATAATAATTAACAAGTAAATTAAATTGTGATGTGTTGACAAGTTAAAACCATAAAGGACAAATCTCCATGCTTCATTTCCAGAGTGTGTAGCTGGGCATTCCAGGCCTCTCCAAAACTGGAGCCAGCCCAAATACTGGCACTACGGTTCATTTAGCTTTGAAATCTTAATTTTTGAAAATTGGAAAATTAAGTGTGCACTTTATACATGGGATAAAGAGCGAGAAAGGTACCTGAGCGATTCTCACAAGAGGGCTTTCTTCAGGAAATTGAAGTCGGTAGAAAGGCTTTCCGAGGACAAGAATGATAAAACCAACAAATGTACCCACCACAGTTATCAGAAAACCCTTCCACCAGTTATGGTTGTTCTTGTTTGTGCTAACCCAGACTATGACAGTGACGCCAACTAGTCCACCACCCACCACACTGAGCAAGAGCCAATTGAAATAACTTGCAAGACCCTTGGCTTCCTTCGGGTCCTTTTGATCAAATTGATCAGCACCAAGTGCAGGAAGAGCCCCTCTAACCCCACCAGAACCCAGCGCCAGCAAGCAGAGGGAGGTGTAGAACATGATTGCTGGTTTACCTTCCATACAGTTCGGCTTGCCACCGGGTGGCGGTTGCAACTTCTCATCATGAGCTTGAATTGTCATCAGCACTAGAGCCTAACGTAAAAAATATTACAAACTTGTTTAAGGAATCCTGTCACAATATGCATATGAGTTCAGGTCGATTATGGATCTAGCACAGCCTTCCTTCCTTCAGGTAGAACGCACATCTAGTTGAAAAGAGTACGGATTTTAGAAAGGGAGGAGAAAACGAACCAGTATTTCAACTGCGCCAAAAATCAAACATGTGTGGTATCTGTTTATATAAGTGTCTGAGATGAAGCCACCAACAACAGAGAGCAAAAAAGCTGATCCCATCAAGTTTGTGAGAGTGTTAGCGGCACCAGATAGATCAAAATGCAGCTTTAGCCAGAAGTAGAGGACCAAGCTCACCATGTTTGCCACAAAACCCATATTCTCCAGTGCCACCAGACCTTTATAAACATATATAAAAGTAGAAGTTACAGCTTATGTATTGAACCGGACAGGAATGTATCAGAGAATATTAAAGAAGAGAAATAAGCTAAAAACTGCTAGTTATATTGTCCAGTTCTAGCCATGAGGTGTTCCAGATTATACCGTAAATGAAAGCAGTAGCTTTGAATCCTCCATTCCCTTGTACTTTACATGTGTTCAGAGTATCATACTTCAGATTAGCTTCTTCTGCCTGTTCGCATGACATAATACATCATATTTCATTAACTATGTAGATCGCATAACAATGACAACATTAAAGAAGAAAATAATCTTAAATAGTTTATCCATAGCAATGTTTGAACTGTGTGTGAATGGCTTCCTTAGACATTCCAGGGTGAGATGTTAGAAACATACCATAGGTGGGATCTTGGCTATGAGAAACTGAAAAGTAGACTTCGGAAGGAATATGTCGATACGTGAGAGGGAGGTTTGGCTTTGATCATTCATATAGGACTATAGCAACCTTGTATGTAACGTCCATTGGCATCTTTTTGATCGCCTTCTTGTTCTCAATCTGTCCTTTTTCTTCCCACTCCGTCCGTTTCTGTATCTTGTATGAACATACATGTATTTAGAAAGAAATAATAATCCTATTTATCAGCACTAACAATGATCACCATCATTAGTTTTTGTGATTTAATAAAATGGACTTATATCATTTAATGATGACAACATATTGCCACATAGGATGGTGATCATGACCATCGTGATGAATAGCATTATTATAGATTTAGCAATGCTTTTGCCGGGCATCAAACTTTCTAACAGTTTTGGCCTTAAACTGTAGTGCTCATGCCTGCAAAATATAATTAGAAACTTTACCCTTTATGATAAAAAGTTGCATATGAGTACATCTCACCATTTTTATTAGAATGGACAACTTATGTCACTATCAACTTAGAATCTCTTACCTTTGGAGAAACCTATCCTCATTGAAAATGACCTTTATAGTAGTGTTATATATATTATTTAATAGGGCATTTTTGTAGTATATCCAACCATTTTGGTTGTAGATGGGCGTACAAGGCCATGAACTTTAGGAAATTAATTACAGTTGGCTAGAAAATGACCCATCCATAATAAATGAGAAATTTGTGCTTTATTTTAGCGGCTTCATATTTGAAAATATAAATGAAACTTTTCATCGTCTGTTTGATTCTGTCTTTATGTGAGAAGTGAACACAAATATAAGTCATTAGAGAGTCCTGTTTCCAAATTTTTTGAAGCAACCACTCAATAAAGTTCACTAATGGCCTCCTCAATTCGAAAACATTTAAGAGATCAGCATAATAGAGAAATATTTCTAGGGTTGTGCAAACTTTGTTCGAGAAGATTTGAGAGAGAAAAAAAGAAAGAGTGAGAGTGGTAAGGAATTTTCTCTATTCATAACGACAAATTTCAACTTGAAAAATTTTTAAGGTCACTTGAGTAAAATATTTAGTTTTAGTACTGCTACCACAGAGTAAGAGTACATGTTAATTCATGAGTTCCTCTTCATAATTTTGCATCTTTTTAGTTGAACGACTTCATAAATCAATCGAAGTTGCGGGTTGGGACTCTATATATTATATATATGGAAAATCTTCTCGATGATAGTTTAACAAATGAAAACAATACAAGTGTATAAAAGACTCTAATTAAATAATAAACTGAGCACTTTGTATCCACCTGTTAATTTTTTATTTGTTTGGAGTATTGAGTTCGGTACTTCTACAATTCACATAGTTTACCTATTTAATGAGAAACATTTATCTCACTAGGTGACTCGTTTCCATCTAATAGGTGAGGTCACTTAGGAAAAAAAAAACTCTAGTACTCTAGGAGTACCAAAGTCCTAGCCATCCAAAAATTCATAGGTAGGTTCAGAGCTCTAGTTTGTTACTTAATATACGTCTCGAAATCCAGATGTGGGTTCACGAATGAGTGCCAGAGTTTTTTTCCAATCACTTCAAAAATCAAAGTAAGATGGATAAATGAGATTGTCTCATTTCATTAAGCAAGACTCACGAGCAATCATAATGAGGTGGGCACAGTGCACGATTGGGTGGTACAAGTAATTTCTCTGCCGGACACAAGAATTCATCTGCAGAAAATAATTTCTCTTCATGCTCGCAAATTTTCTTGTTTTAACTATTGGTTCCCCTTTGATAATCTTTTAAGGGCAAATCTTGACGAGAGCCATATTCCAAAAAGGAAAAAAGTTATCACATAAGTCGTAATTAATTAAGAAATAAAAAGATAAGAATCTCTGACTGAATGATTTCCACGCCAACCAATTTTGTGAATCCGTTGGACCCCTCAATAATTGGATGATCAACATAAATTTTAGCTCATAATAATAAATCAATATTGCATGCAGATGAAATGTACAAATTCCTCAGACTTTTGTCGACATGGATTATTATCACAATTTCAAGAAAGAAACATCGTGAACTTCAACGACTGCAATATTATTCCCGTTAAGCTATGATCAAAATGAGACACTTCATGATTACATGATCAATCGAATCAGGCAAATTAACTTATTGAAACATGAAGATTCATTTAGAAACAACAAATTAAACATATCAAGAAATAAAATTTACATAATAATAGGATTAGCAATGATCTAAAGACCACCTTTTAACTCTGAAAAAGAGTCACATAGTTTACATGGACCAATGAAAAAGGAGGATGTGGGTGTCTTCCAATAACGGATTAGTCCATGTAGGCTGTCTAGCTCTTCTTCAAAGCAGGAAGTGACCTCTCCATCATTTTCACTCATAGAATTGAGCAAGGTGGACTATCATAGATGGTATAGCTAATCCCAACAAGCTGGCATTGCATACAATTTTGAGGTAGAGGACAGGGATCTGGTTTCTTGTCTGGCTCAGGTTTCTTGTCTGGCTCAGGTTTCTTTGGAGGCCCAACACTTACAACCTCTACATATTTCTTAGTCCTCTTTCTGATTGCTGTAATGACACACACTGGATCAACTGTCCCAACAACAATTACAAGGTCCTTCTCAGCATTCACTGTTACCTGATCTACACCTGCTCGATCACATTCACATTCCCAATATCACAACTTTTGATTTGTTTTATAAGTCTGATAGGGTGGTAACAGATGGGCGTGTCGAGTAGTGTGTATGCAAAACGTGAGAAACTTTAAGTGCCCAATGAGGTGAAGCCATCTCGAAAACCTCGGTTTTCGAGATTACCTTAGAAACCTCATTGCCCGTTTGATCAACTTGAAAATTTTCTAAAACCTACGGTTCGTTTTCTTATGGTGCCAACTGCATAATGCTGCCCAAAAAATCAGCATATGTTCCCTCCTATTGCCACACCTCACAAGTCACCTCCCCATTTTGCAACGTTATGAAGTTGGCTCCATAAGAATTCAGAAACCAACTTTTGGTTTTATAAAAGAACTCAATAGGCAATCGAAAAAATAAGTGTAAAATATAATTAGACTTAACACACTCCGACACAGATACCTGAAAGTTGGGCAACGGCTTTCATGACTTCGCTTTGGCATCTCAGACAATTAATGGGGACTTTGAGCTCAGATTTCTGTCAGGCATTTGCAAAGAAAAATAATGAAAAATCAAGAAAGAAAAGAGTAAAGTTTATATTGTAAATTGTTAAACATCACACCTTTGTACTCATAGTGCAAAAGAACAAGATGTATTAATGGAGTGTGAACAATGCAAGGATAAATAGAGCTTCTGTAGAAAACCTAGTTGTAATAATGCAGACTTTTCTGTGTTTAGATTCCTCAAATGGCTCATATTAAATAAAGTCCATAACTTCCACTGACACGCAAAAAAAAGAAAAAAACTAGACGGAGATCGTAGGGCAACATGTGAAAGGTCTCTATCAAATGGGCATGAATATTTTTCAACATAAGCTTTATTTATAATTAGTTGTCTTGACAATGCTGGCAACCAGTTGAATTTTCTATTTCAAAGAAGACCAATTCTTGTCTAAAACTTTATCAATTAATGATTTATTCTTTTGTTGAATTCTCTCTTATAGAAGTTGGTTCAAGATGATCTCATAAGAGCAAAGTCGAAAGATAGTTTGGTTCAAGATGATCTCATAAGAGCAAAGTCGAAAGATATTTTCTCTCCGCTACCCAATTTATGAATTTTTTTAAGGGATTACAATAATACCTTATTTTGTTCAGAAAGTGACTCGGTCGGTTTAATATGATATGGCATTTTGAAAATAATATTTAAAGAAATGAACTTGATATTAAAGACTTCAAACTACTAGAAAAGTTCCTACAACCTTCATATACACAATATTCATTCTTAATTAGAAGCGTGACGACGCACGGTAATTACGACAACTATCCATCTTTGATGTATGTACACATGAGTGTGTCATCTGTTGTTAGGAGAGTGTATGTATATGTATATATAACTTGACTAGGAATCTATACCAACTTATTAGGTAAACAAGGCCAAAAATATATATATTAACAAGATACAGTGTGAGAATATTTGGTTAAAAATATGAGTTTTATATATGAACCCACCGCTTCTAATTTAAGATTAACTTGTGACTAATTTAAATTAATGTGTGCAAAAAATATTGATCTAGAAATGCCACTATAGCTTAATGAAATTAGTCCAACTTCTTCAATCAATTTGAATTGGTTGAACAGTCTTTTATCATCATGATGGGTGTCATTTTTAAACTTAGGTTTCATTTATAATTGGCCCTCCACAAAATGCATGCTGTCTGCTAGTTGACTTTTCTAAAGATAAGGTCAATCCTCGCGCGTCTAGACCGTTCGAATAATTCCTTTCTTGAGCCGTCTTGTATAAAAGTTGATTCAGAATAACATCAAAGCAACAAAGTGCAAAAGCATTGTTACCTATTAAGTCTCTCCATCACCCATTCTATGATTCTTGTGAACGGGTTACAATAATATCTTAATCTGACTAGAAGAGAATTGAGTTTGTATGCATACGAGAGAGTATCTTGAAAATATTATTGAAAGAAACAAAGTATTTTTGAATGAATTGGAACTTTTGAGTGAAATTTAACGATCTTCCCGTCAAAGTCATATTCATTCTTGATGATAAACGTGATGACGCTCGAAAGTTCCATGCATGTTGGACAGCAAAGATACTTTGTCGGTCGAGAGATTTTCAAGTTAAATATTTTATCCAACTCAATTAAGAATCTTTACAACGTCAACTAATCCTAATTATTAACTAAACAAAGCAAGAAAATTATATCTATTAACAAGACAATGTGAGAATATTTGGTTAACAAATGTGAATTTTACATGAACCAAGAACCGGATTAAGAACTAATGAACTGCAACTTATATTTGTAAAAATATTACTTTTCATGCAATTAGATAAAGGAACTGGTCGAAGTTCTTAAGCCATTTGTCAAGATTGTGACATTTCATAGGCCAATTAATTCCTTCATGAGTCCAACGGAATAATTAATGAGTCGACATGAGAAGAGGTTCCGGTGTAGAGCATTTTATACGAGTTGACATGGTCTGCAATCTATCGTGTGTGTTTACCCCTCACATTAAATAAGAAATAAAAACAATAAATAGTTTTTAATAAAAGAAAAAATAATAAATACTCTTCTATTATAAGGAATTTATTAATAGTGAGAGACTCATTTTTTCCCCTCAATTCCTTGACATCTTTCATCATGCACCCTTTCATCATCCATTTCTTTTACTGCGATTTGCCAAAATTCATACAATTCTTTTCATTGAAGAGTCCGATTTGGCTGGTGAATAAGAAGATAATAAAGGATCCCATTGGTGTATATAGTGATATATCATTTGTCATATGCTAGAATTAAATTATAAGTCAGGTGCCCCCGGCCTCCAGTGGTGGGTTGATATTTTTTATTATTTTTCTTTATTTAAAAGAAACTTTTTGTTATTTTATTCTAAATTTAATTTAATATGAGGGGTAAAATAGTCATTCTTTTCCCTTTTAATGATCAAAATGGATGAACTCCATCAATAGGGACCTTCTCTGAGAATTTTTTAAAGGTAAAGGACTCCAAAGATTGAAAATAAAAAAGTCAGGGACGGAATTTCTACATTTTGCAAAGGTTAGAGACTTTTTGTGAAATTTAACCAAGAGAGAAAAATACCTAAAGTTTTATCAATAACCTCATCCCAGTATAGAGGTGTCAAGATGGACGAGCCGCTCCAGCCCGCCCAAAAAAGCCCGGGACTGTGGGCCGGCACAAAACCGGCCAGTCCGGTTCTGGCCACTACCAGTAGCCCATTGGGCGGGCCAGTTCAGACGTTTCCGGCCTGCAGTTAACATGCTAGGCCTGTGAAATATTTTAATAAAAAAATTTAAATTTTTTTTGGCAGAGAGCCGTAAAAGGCCAAAAAGCCTTGCCTTCGACTTCTGCCTTTCAATTGCGCAATTGCCTTTTGCCTTTTTAAAAGGCAAAAGCTTGCCACTTTTTCCCTTTTTGACAAAAAGGTTTTGAATTTTTTTTTTTTGTGGTATTGTTATGTCATTTATTATGTTAATAATTGAGATATACTGTAAGTCTATTTATAGTGATATAAATTAATGAATAGTTATTTGTGTTATGTTTAAATTTTAAAAGTTTAATTGTTTAAAATATCTAGCTATTGACTATAGTAAATAATATTTGAATTTCAAAGTTTTTTATTTAATAGAATATTTGAAGTTTATTATTAACAATTTTAATTTTATCTTGTTATATATTTATTTTTTAATTAGAATTTAAAAATCTAAAAGGCTAGTGATATCTTTAAAAAATATAGCAAATATTTCAATTGTAGTGTATTTATTTTAAATTTAAATGTAAAATATGACAAAAGTATGGGCTGGGTCAACCAGTGGGCCACAAGGGTGGGCCGGGCCATAGGCCAAAAATCCGGGCCGCTCCAGTCCGGACTGGACTGGAAAGCCCATTTGTGCGGGCTTTTTTATAGCGAGCCGTGCTGAGCCACACGGGTAGTGGGCTGACCCGACCCGACCCGCCCCGCCCGTTTTGACACCTCTATTTCAATATATGAATATCAATAACTAGAAAAATAGACTAAGCATTGAACTAGAAGAAAGCCGTTTTTACCAATTTTTTGCTCTATTTTTCCCAGTTGAACTGGGTTTTGCTTGCTTCCCGCACTGTTTTCTTGCACATTTTTTTTGAGTGATAATTGTTGGTTGTATATATATTTCATTAGAGTTCTATGAAAGTATACTTTCCTATTTGATCCCTAGTCCCGATCTCCCGCCAGATGAACAATTAGTGGGAGATATCATTTTTTTTTTCCAGAGAAAGCACATCCACTATATCTCTTATAAATATAGTCCCCCTTCTCCCTATTAAGAATATCTTCAAGTAATGGAAAGCCTTCAATTTCCTTAAACACATGGAACTTTTTTTGTTGGAACCTTTCTAAAGCTAATGAATCCGCTGCATTATTTCCTTCTCTATAAATATGTTTGACTTGTACTCTAGTTTGTTCCAGCAAGCATCTAATCCTTTTGAAAAATGCACAATATCTCCATGGCTCCTCCGACCTTCCCTTAAGAATATTAAGAATATTAACCACTTCAACAATAAGCTCCATATATGCCTGTTGATACAAACTTCAACCCCAATCATTACAGCTCGAGGCTTCGCTTCCAAGACAGAACCCTCTTTCCAGTAAGAGAAAAAACCCAACATTCCATTTCCATTATCATCTCTCACAATACCTCCACATGAGATAGTCACTTCGGTACAACATCTAAATATGTCAGTGTTCAATTTTAGACTCCCTTTGGGGGGCATTCCCATTTATCTAGGATTCATCTCTACCGTCTCTTGGAGACATTAATCTTAAGAGCCTCCACTGCCCTTTCATCATGTATTCATTGCTCTCTCTTGAACAGTCCCCTAAAAGATAAGTTGTAGATCATACGAACCACGTTCCCAGTGACCTCTTTAGCATTCATGCAAATTTCATTATATTTAGCATTGTTCCTAGCAATCCAGAGATACCAGAGAATCAAGATGGGAAAAAGAGTACGAACATGCCCCGCACCAGTAGAGTTCTCAGTATAGAACCAGTACATGACTCGGTGTTGAGGCCAATCAGTTTCCAGGAGCTTAATCTGAAATAGGTCACTAAAATGCTTCCAAACCGTGTATGCAACCCGATTTTGAATGAAGACATATAGAATGGTTTCAAATTGTTGACAGCATTGACATTTTGAAACAATGTTGCTTTGAATTCTCTTTGACAACACTGAGTCCACAGAGATCCAATCTCTCTATAATCTCTACATAAATAGGCTGATTTTGCGAGGAATAGACTTGTGCCAAATGATTCTGTGTGAAATTTGTCTGGTTGATGCCACCCTAACAAGGTTCCAAGCACTTTTGGCAGAGAAGATTCCACACACGTTAGCCTTCCAAATTGCTTTATCCGTTTCCATGCTATTGACATGGATGTGTGCAATTTCCTTAGCAATCATTGGTTTAGTTGCTTGGAGCAATTTACGTGTATTTCACTGTCCCTGTTGATAGAACGCATTAACCAGGTAGTCATCAGGATTAGCGACCAAGAATTTAAACGTTAGGGAGCTCGAGCTCCATCAATGATCAAGCCAAAAGGATATATGTCGTTCTCCAATGATCCAACCAATCTGCTTTTCTGCTACTTGAGTGGCCTTCATCAACCTTTTCCAAATCCCAGAATCAGTAGGCTCGTTCTTGTTAAAGTAAGGGTGTCTGCCTTTACAATATTTGATCTCTTTGACAGTTTTGCCCAAAATGAATTTTGGTTCCTAAACTTCCACCAGAGTTTGGCAGGGAAACCATCAATCCATTCCTTAATCTTCCTCACACCAATGCCACCTTTAGATGTTGGCTTACACAGCTCTCCCAATGTAGCCCAATGCATTCTTTGATTTTTAGCTGAGTCCCCCCTCCCCACTCCCAAAAAAAAATTGGAAAGATTGATTCTAATTCTTTGTAAATGTACTTTGTTGGGTCAACAACCAGAAGGGAATGCACTGGAATAGAAGAGAGGACATTCCTGGTCAAAATGAGTAGAGCTCTTGGAGATAAAAGTTTCATTTCCCATTATGGAGCTGGATTCCAAGATAAAGCATAGAGGTGGTAAGATGAGGGACTCCAGTAATACCCTTGATTTGTTGGATAATGGTAGCAGAACTCCAAGCATAGAGGTGGTAAGATGATGGACTCCAGTAATACCCTTGATTTGTTGGATAATGGTAGCAGAACTCCTTGGATTGATAAGAAAGCCATTTTTTTCTCTGTTAATTGCTTGACCTGAGACCAATTCATATTTCTGTACGAGGTCAGTCACCTTTTCGACACATTTTTTTCTCCCATTCATGAAAATGCTGATATCACTAGCAAGCCCCAGGTCAAAGATACACAAGGCACCACCATAATTAAACTGCCAAGAAACATGTTCCTCCAATAACTGGTTGAGATGCCAGGAGAGAACTTCTGCGGCAATGATAAACAAAGCCGGGGACAGAGGATCTCCTTGCCTAAGTGCTCTCTCTCCTTGGAAAAAAACCAGCAGGGCTGCTGCTAATAAAGATAGAAAACCAGCATCTTGTTATGCAGTGGGAGATATCATTATATTCAGCACTCTAATTTTATGTATATATACAGGTCAACACTATCAAACTAATAAAACGATGTCGATTTGACATATGCTTTCCAATCAATTGGTTAATTAGAATCTTTTATGTGCAAATTGAAAATTTTCTATTGCCAACAGTTAGTATCTTAGTATGTATGCCTTAAATGGACCAATTGAAAATAAGTAATTATCTCATTTATTAGAGGGTTTCAGTTGTTAAGTACACATCTACTTCAACACATGACAACATAAAAGTGCCATCATCTAGAGCTAAAACGGAACCGTGCAAATAACTATTTTTAATAGATCATTAATTCTTATATTTCATTTTCTTATAAGATGGGACTTTTTTTTTTTCTTTTAAAAGAAGGAAAATGTCTGACTTTTTGTGTAGGAAGGCATTGTTCATGCTTGTATGTACAAATGGGTATATCCCACCGTTTCAAATTTTGAAAGTTGAAACCCAACCCATGAATGTGTCAATCGACATTCAGTACACATATAGAGGGGCATCTAAGAGCATCTCCAATGCGCTGTTTTTTTTTTTTTTTTTTGGGGACTACGTCCACTTCAAGAAAAAGAAAGAAATAAAAAAAAATTACGTGAGTCCTATAATTTTTTCTATTTTATTTATTTTTCTCTTATTTACACTATCTTTCCTTCCTCGTATCCTATGTAAGGCCTCAAAATATAGCCTCCATATCCACCTCTTCTACTACTATTTTATCATTATTTTTGAATTTCTTTCCATGTCTTTCATCCTTTTCAATTTTTCCTCTCTTTTTTCCTACATCTTTTTCTATTCGCATTCAATTAAAATAATCATTCTCTCTCTCTCTCTCTGTCTCTCTCTCTCTCCTTCTCTAAATCATCACAACACCACACATTCCCATTAGAAATGCTCTAACTAAAAATATTGGCTTACTTTGGACCCCACACAGCAAGAAAGTGTTAACTATTTTGTTGCTACTTGTTCATTTGTACGGGTGGTTCAACGTGATTAATATCTTATACCAATAAAAAGGCTATGAAGAGTACGACTGAATAAAAAATGTCATTAAGGTTGAAAACTATGTGTTAAACCTTTATATTTCAAGCATAAGGTTTTAGATGGTGATATTTTTTTATTTCTTTTCTACATTGTTTTCTTGAAAGTTTTCACCAAAATTAACTCCATCTTAATTTGTTCAAAATTTTAACTAACTAATTTTTACTATTTTCCTGAGAAATTTGACAGTAATAATTAATTGAACTAAACCATCGAAAATAACAAATTTATGCCAGAATTTAAAAGCTAGAGATCCCTACTCGTAAATACCTCTTCATTTACTCTTATAATACAAGTTATGTTGTAGTAGCTAATTGCCCAAGCAAAACTATTTTGAGAAGGTATTATGTTACATGCTCATCCCACATCACACTTCGGATATAAGATTACATATGTGTCTTTGATAGAAATAAAATTTTCAAAATACAAGTACATAAGTAAATATAAGAGTAAAAAAAAAGAAGGTTAGGACAAAGTTTAATTAAAAGGTAGCAAAATTCTTCGAAAAGTCAACAGGAGATATATATATATATATATATAGTTATTTAAACAATAGGGAATATGCCAAATTATTATCAATAGTAATGATCAGTTGATCACCATTATAAAGTACTATTAAATAATAATAAAATCTGATTTAAATTGAATAGATGTATCTAGGGAGAAATCGTCTTAAAGTGACTCTTCCCCAGATATATACGTTTTGTTTATTTTACATGCCGCTTGAGATGGTTATAGCTATTATTGATGATAAATAATATTACTCTTATATATTATGCTTAGCGGTTTATTTTATAGAATAAAACTTTGCTTAAATTCATGGTACGCCACACAAGCATATGACGGCATAGTGCCGCTAAATATCAGTAGATCATTTTGAACATTTTTTTTTTTTAATTTGACTTTGTTTAGGCCGGACACCTAAAAAATTGTAATAAAACTTAAGGCTTGGTGACCATCTATACTTTTCAAAGTCCTAACAATATATTGTAATTAACTATTTCCAAATTCTAATTAGTTTAAAAATACTAAATTTCATACGTCAATACCATTAAATTATTATTATATACATGTGAACTAATTAGTAAAACAACATAGAGGTGTATCACTGCTCTATTATTATTATTATTATTATTATTATTTACTTTGGTACCATTAGAATATTATTATGTTTATTATTTTTTCCTCATTTACAATTGTCTCGACTTTGTGTGTAAGAAGGCATTCTTCATGCCTGTTTTAACATGCTACCTCCTCACCTCACAGCTCCCAATCCCACTATAAATAATCCACATGATCTCCTCATTTCTTCGTCTCAGAATCCAACTTAACCAAACCACATAACATCCACTTATTTTCTCTTTCTGCGCCTAAATAGATACCCAAAAAAAAAAAAGGGTTAAAATGGATGGTTTTGGTAGAGTAGTAATGGCAATGGCTGCATTGACGATGATGTTAAGTTTAAGCAGCAGAGTTTGTGCCAATCCCGATATGCTTCAAGATCTTTGTGTTGCATATCTCACTTCTGGTGTATTCTTCCAATATCTACCCTTTTTTTAGTCTGTGTGTATGCGTTTTGTTTCTTGTAGTTGATGTCAACACTGTTAGAAACAATATGTGAGGGCAAAATAAAAATGCAAAAAGAATACATAGTTTTGCATAAAACTAAATATAGATAAATAATAATAAAAGTAACAAAAACATAATACTGACTTAAATTTCAAATTGTGGTTAGTCTCTGCGTGTGATGCTAGAATTCAATAATTTCTATTCTAGAATTGACTACCTTGAGTCTTTTGTCCTACGCAATGACTAGTGGCGGAGCCAGACTTTTAGGGTTAGATGTGTTGAAAGTTAAATGAAAAATGATTTTTTTAATAATATAAAAATTGATATTTTTGCACATGTGTTTTAATATTTGATAATGTCGCAAGGTTTACATCATTATTATGAATCTTATCAAATATATACCATCCATACTCAATGCATCCAGCCATTCTTCTATAATTTAATTGCTAGGTCAATTAGTTAATGTCAAAAAGATTATTATACTTCTTAATCTGACAAACTTTGAATTACAGAGAGTTAACATGGAATATTGGATAAAAAACATGTCATTGAAAAAAAAAATATTTTTGATATGGCAAATGACTACGCATGAAACTTCGAGGATAATTAAGTAATTAAGTGAGTTACACATTGTTAACATATTAAATGTTCAAGACCTGACGACTATTTTTGGTCAACTAAATATTTTTGTAATACACTCTTATATTGTTATTGCGGTTTTGGGTAGTGAATAACGAATAACGCACTTTATTAAAAATGTAACTTATTCTCCAAATATCCATTTGACACAAGATTAAACACTAGAGTTAGATTACCCAAAGACCCTCTCGTAATTATAAATGTGTCAAAGTGTTCAAATCATACACATAATAATAATAATAATATATTTTTAAAGTTAGGCGGATAATTGAAAAAAAAAAAATGAAGTTAATAATAGGACTTTTTCTTTTATTTTTTATTTTTTGGGTTTTTTTTTTCCACCCCTCCCGCCGGGGGGGGGGGTCCAGGGCCTCCCGTGAGCCCCCAGCCCCGACACTAGCCATGACGAATGTACAAGTACCAACTGTTTTCCTCTCAAATTGGATATAAAAAGTTTGAAGGATTGGTGATGGATTTTGATATATTTCAAAATGATTCAGTTTCTTTTTTGTATAGAGCCCAAACTGTCAATTAATTCTCTCCTAACTCAAATGGTAGTTGGAAAAAAGTGTGTTGATGAGACACAATTTTTGACAACCAAAAATTTGAAATGTGGAATAAAAATGTTTTGTATCAATAAGATATGTGTGTGTATATATATATGTCCATTAAATAATTGCAATACAAGATCCAACAAAGACTAGGTACAAAATAGAATGGATGACAAGAGAAAAGACGCGTTAGGAGATTATAAAGGATAATTTTCTTAATAAGAAATAATCTACTCACTTGGAAGGAAATATAAATTGGGAATTGATTACGTTGGCTGCACATCAACTCATTATTGCCACATCAACATCTTTTACCTTGAAATGTTGATGTGGCAATGCCACTTAAGCACCAAGTTGATGTGGTACCACAGCATCAACGGGTTATAACTCCTACCAAGAAGAGGAGATTAGCTGTCTTTTTTTAATATCATAATACAAAATATGAATTAGACCTAAACTTACGTGACGGTAAGGGTTGAATTGTATGTGTTTTTAGAGCTAGTTAAATGTTTAAACTTTTAAATGTGATGGGTTTGGACAATTTCTTCTAGCAACTTTCCATCAAGATTATTTACTAACTCTGTATGAAAATTCAAAATAGGTGTGAAGGTTATTGGATTTCCTTGCAAGTCCAATGTCAGAGCGGATGACTTCTTTTTTGCTGGTCTTGCTATGCCTGGTGCCACCAACAACAAAGCGGGCTCATTAGTAACCGGAGCCAACGTCGGGAAAATTCCCGGCCTAAACACGCTAGGCGTGTCCCTGTCGCGCATCGACTATGCCCCGGGTGGCACACACCCACGCGCCACTGAGATAGTTGTCGTGCTTGAAGGCGAATTATATGTTGGCTTCATAACCACGGCCAATGTTCTCATTTCTAAGTCTATCAAGAAAGGTGAAATTTTCACATTCCCTAAAGGCTTAGTCCATTTCCAGATCAACAATGGTAACGTTTCGGCCGCCGCGGTTGTTGCTGCATTCAACAGCCAACTGCCCGGAACTCAGTCGATTGCCTGGACGTTGTTTGCCGCATCGCCGCCGGTCCCGGACAATGTTTTGGCCAAGGCATTCCAAATCAGTACCGATGAAGTTGAGAAAATCAAGTCCAACTGGAAGTAATGAAATCATTCCTTGTGTTAGTAAATGATATTATTTTCTTGTACACAGAAATATGACGAATTTATACGTATGTGTGCTTCAAACAAAATAATAAAAATTTTTTGTGTGTGTTTTTTTAACTAATCACAAGTGGCATTTCCAGAACTAGTAAAACGTAAAATGTCTCGTTATCCGCTAGCTTTACCTTTTAATAAATAGATTAGTTAAAAATAAGTAAACGCCTTTTTAATAGTGGGTGTTAGTTGCACGACTACTTCTAACATCAACATATGACATTATAAGTGTCAGTGGCTATTTTCTATTGACAGTCGAGAGATCGGAAGAGCCTGATTTAACCCAATAGGAAAACTCTGGAGTTAATATCTCAACATGTTTTAGTAGTTTTTTCTGTTCAAAATTTTGAATACTTATTCCTTTAAATTTTTATTGGTAGAAAATGACATTATTAGTTAACTGAATCAAACCATCAAAAAGAACCAACTTGTACTAGAATTTAAAGGTGAGGTATCCAACCTTGTAAGTTTCTATTAATTTATTCTTAGAATAATTCACGAGCAAAATTATTTCGAGGAAGTTCTGTGAGTTAAAAAACTAACATAAGTCATGTTTAAGTGACACTTATGTTTGAAGTTTAGATTTAACGCTTTGTCACGCCTTGTGTTCTATCACTCATTTATTGCGTTTTATCATGCATTAGTGTGTTTGAGCCCGTCTAGACTCTAAATTTGACTTCAATACTTTTCTAGACATTACACTTTTTTAAGAAGATTGGATATAGTTATTGTTTATTAAAAAAAGGGAATTTGCCAAATTATAGATCATTGGTTGTTGAACGTAATAATTATTTTATCTTTCTCTCATAATTTTATAATAAATAGAAATACAGGATTGACTACGTCCAGTCCCGTCCACGGCACGACGGGCCCGTTTATATGAATCCTCTATGTACTTTGAAATATTTATGTTATCATACAAAAAGAATGACTTCATAATCAGTGGTACTAATTATTATCATTATTAAGCGATGATAAATGATAAGTTTAATATCTCTAAATTTCAATTATGAGATGGTAATCATCACTATTAGTGATGT
>CAVNYN010286473.1:696-35936 GCA_963692815.1 Nyctanthes arbor-tristis | reverse complement strand
TGATGCTCGAGTTCTAGGTAAGAGATCTTACATTCAAATCACAAATACCGTCTCCCCGATCATATCTCCCCTCAGTATAAGGGGGAAAACCTCTAATAATTTGGGAAGGATTGGTCATTAATTTGGACCAAGTATACGAGTAGAAAGTGCAGTCTCAATAGAAGATTGTAGGGGCGCAAATTTGTGAAGAAGAAACCAGAAATTCCAGTGCCAATTTTTCTTACGTACCCAACTCATTTTTCTTCCGTTTCCACTAGAATTCATCTTTGGTGGTCAACTTTGAATTTTCATGCCTACTTGTTGTCAATTTTTTTTCATCTTTAGTGTGTGATTATTGCTGTGCAAAGCATGCTTCGAGTAATTGCCCGGTTGCACATCTAGCACCATATTGGGATCTAATGTGAAAATTCTGCGGAGACTATCATGAGCAAAGTGATTGCCCATATGCACACTTAGCTCTACAATGGGACAATCACGTAAATTCTTTATGGAATAGTGAAGGGCAACATGCTGGAATTTCTCAAGTTATCAACCATTCTAATACTTTCCATGAAGAAAAAATGCCAGTAACCTCCATTATAGAAGAAAAACATGAAAAGGATGAGGAAGTGATCTTAGAAGAGCAAGCTCCAAAAATCACTTTTGATGATGGGGCAATTGTCAAGCAATCCTCTAATCTCATGAGTACTGAAATTGATTTTGTGATTCCACAAGACGAGGAGGTTGAAGTTTTCATAATACAATTTGAGATCAATGGAGATGCCAGTCCATATTTACATGAAAAGAGCAGAGTAAATTTTTGGGAAAAGCCTGAAAACGAGCAGAAAGTCAATCTTGGCATGCTAGGCAGAGCATCAAAAGCTCTATTCAAAATTCCCACAAAATTTTTCCTCATAGTCAAGCTCTAGACTATAAATGAAGCGCTGAATGGGAGGCAACCCATTGTTTTATTTTATTACATTGCATTACATGCAGATTGTAGGATTTGCATTAGAAATTAGAACACGTTTCCATTATCTAGTTTATCTTTAAATTTTACTTTATTATTATTATTATTATTATTATTATTATTCTATTATTGCTAGGAATCATGGTTGTCTTATTATTTTGACAGTATCTTCTCCCTATTGCTAGAGTTCAGATGAGCCACATTGGTTCTACTTCATTCGCCCCATCAAATCACGATCCAGACTCACCATCAGCCATCTCCCAGGGAGTTTCTGAATCTTTACTCCCTATCTTTGCTATTTTGGCTTCACATTGAGGACAATGTAGAAATTAAGTGTGGGGGTGATTAATTGTGTTTATTCTATTTGGCTGATGTATATTTTTGCTATCTCTTGGTTTTTATTTTAAACCTGCAAGGTTGTCAAAGTGAAAATTGTGTAGTTTCGATCGTATTGTTTGTCTAGTGTTGTGTTTTTATGTTTAGTTGTTTCTGTGTTAAGTAGAGTGAAAAAAGTGCAGTTAGAAATTTTTTTCTCTTATATTTGTTATGTTTTGTGTCTAAAAAGAAAAAATAAATAAAAGAGTATTATGTTTCGTGTACATAAGAGAGAGCAACTCATAATCTTAAAATATTGGATTTAACTGGAGTTTAGTTTTGCTGGAATTAGAATCTTAAGGAATGCTAGAGGAAGAAAAAATATTTGTTCTATTGATCTAGAGAGATTCATAACACGATTGTATTAGTGAACTCGCACATTCTATTTATTTACTTTGCCTGGAATTGGTATTGACTGGATTAGGTTGACAAATTTAACCCAGTGAGATTTTTTACGCTCTTCCGATCTCACATCTTTATCAGTCTCACTATCTTTGTTCATGTGTGATATTCTTCTATAGGATTACATCTCTAGAACTTGCTTTATTTCTCTTTGAGGCTGCATTGCTATATTCATTACATGAGTATGATTAAAACATTCTTTCTTGATTAACCGCTTTAGCCAAAAAAACTACTTTATCAACTAATTATCTTTTGCATAACCCATTTGAGTCTGATACCCTATTTTTCTTTCTTTACACCCCTTAATACTAATCTTGAGCCAGAAATAACGTATATCCTTATCTTACCAATGGACTAGTGGTGCTGTGGTTGTTTTTATTGCGTGGGGATGGAAAAGAAATAAGTGTGGGGGGGAGTAGAGTGTTATTGATAAGGTGATGAGTTCATTTTGATTATTATGCATAGGCTGGTGTGGTTTGATTATGTGATAGGAAAAAGAAAGACTTGATGAATAAAAAGGAAAAAAGAAAAATGATGAAAGAGCTTATGAAGACGAAAATGGTTGACCGCGAGAATGAAAAAAAAAGATTTATTTGTAAAAAGAGTCAAAGAAAAAAAGAAGTGACAACAAAGTGTTGTCAAAAGGAAAGTTATGGAAAAAGAGGGAAAAAAAAGAATTGAAATAAAAGGGTGATTTCTCATTTGTGAAATGGAGGCATGATTTGCTTTTGAAGGATAGGAGTGCTCTTATTGTGTAGGTGATGCCCGAAGTTTTGAAAGAATGAAGGGAGTAGTGCTCCCACTTGGAATATGTTCTCGAATAAAATAAATTTTTGTGTTCTACTAGTTCCAATGGTTTATTAGTCTTACTTCCTAAATTTTTCCCTCCTTAACCCTTAGCCCCATTACAACTCTTAAAAGACCTTATAATATATGTCGTGCGTGTACACTTAAGTGATGGAGAATGAGAAATCTTGCAAGCCTATGGTAGAACCCTCCTGTGGATAGAATTTTAAGAGTAAACACTAAACCTTTAAATACTTGAGCGAAGAGTGAACTTATCCGTGAGGGTTGGCCTATTCAAGTTATGCCATTCCAGGTAAAAGCTTTGTTCACAATTCTGACGGTTGTTTGAGGGGACTTGTTCATGACATTTTATGAGTTTTAAAAGGTTAACGGTACTTGAGAAAAAGAAAAGGTGAAATTTCCAAAACTCTTGCATTGCTTGGGAAATTTTTTATTAAACAGGCTTACTCTGAACTGATTAAAGAAATGGATATTGCGATTTGTTGTCTCATGTGTGATGAAAGTTGAATTATTTTGTTATTGTCGTGTGTTTTTGTTTTGTTTGTTATTTGGGGACGAACAACAATCGAAGTGTAGGGATATTTGATAGGTATTGATTTGTGATGTTTAAATCCCTTAAATGTGTTGTTAATTGTGTGAGATTATGTTTAAAAGTTCGTATTTATATTTAATTTGGTTAATTGTAGGTTAAAATTTAAGTGGAATTCAATTTGGACGAATTTGGATCAATGTTGCACAAATTATGAAGTTTGGGGATTAAAATGAGGACAGTGAAAAGAAAGGCACAAAAAGAAGTGTTCAAGTCGACCGGAGCCGCGTGTCTCAAGGCATTTTGGGCCAAAAAATTGTAATACTTGGGAGTAAAATAGGTCATCAGAAAGCTTATCGAGTCAGGAGTCCAACGCAACTTTTGAATCTCAATTCCGACTTTCCTACTAAAAGTTATCGACGTTGGAACACAAGCTGCAAGTAGAACGCGGCCGCATGCGGCTGCATGGAGCTTATATTCAGCAGAATCAGCATAAAGAGCCATGCGGCTGCATGGAAATCTTGTGCGGCCGCATGGACCCTGAGCGTGAATTTTCGGTTTTTCTCCTTATTTCCTTAGAACTCTTTTTATGCTTTAACTTGTACACGGTTTTTAGACGTTATAAAAGAGCGTTTAGCCAAGTCTTCAAGAGGAGGAGTTACATAATATAGAAAACACCATAGAAAAGGGGGAGAAAAACACGACACTTTTGAAGGCTTGGGAATCAAGTTTCGAGATTCAAGAAGGGTAAACTTGGTGCAAGACTTCTTCATCTTATTCAAGAGCTAGTTACTTGGGTTATGCGCTCTATTTTATTTATGTTTTTCATTCATGATGTGTAATTGATTATAAATTGGGATGAACGATGTAACCTAGTTGAGACCATAGTCATGTTTTTCATGCTTAATTTATGCAATTAATTTCTTATGTTAAATTCTTATTGGTATATTGTTTTGTCTTCATCTATGTGGCCAATGGATGAATGAATCTATAGACTTTTGTTGAACTCGAGAGAGGAATATTTAAGTTAGCTTATGCAATAAGAATCATTAATTTAGACAAGACAAAGATATTTGCTTGTTGTTGGTGCGATCACGTACGGTGAACTTCGGGGAGGCTTATACGAATCTCTTGTTGATTAATACACTTAAGAGGGTTATTAACGCGCTTATTTAGAGATAGATGAGGGGCCTAATTTTGTAGGATTAGCTAGCTTCGAGAGGAGTAGTTAGTTAATTTTGTGAGATTCGATCAGTAACATGGATTAGTTTTCGTTAGACTAGGTGGTCCAACTATGGTGAAATCGTGAGTCCTAACTCATATCTATCATATATTTCCCTCTAGATCTTTGTATATATTTTATTTTGTTAATTTTATTTATTTGTTTATTTATTCTGTTTTCCAAAACACAAAAGATTTGATTATTCAAATAAAGTAAGAACTAATAATTTCGGTACTCAATCTGATCTGTCTACTGTATTACTTGTTCGACCCGTACACTTGCGGATTTCACGCACACATTTTACTCGAACAAAGCCATTACGAGGAAAAAAGGTCATCGACCAGTTATTGTCAAAGAAGAATCTTTTTCAGAAGAGATCATGCAAGTTCCTCTTCCTGTTAATTTTAAGATGCCACGTGTTGATAAGTACGACGGTACAAGTGATCCAATTGATCATTTGTGTGCTTATTAGGATTTAACACAATTGCATGAAATTGTAGATGGCGTCGCTTGTTATGCTTTCCCTTCTACTCTCTGCAAAGAAGCAAGAGATTGGTATGATACATTGGCTTCTAAATCAATCAAGTCATTTTTAGATTTTTCTACCAAATCTGCAGCCTTTTTTGCGAGTAGTGCTTGTCAAAAGAAGACAGCCATCGGGTTGATGAAGATAACTCAAGGAAAAGATAAAGTACTCTGTGATTACATTACTCGCTTTAATCGTGCTGCATTATGGGTAAAAGATTTGCAGATGTCCTCAATAGTCACAGCCATGGTGAATGGCCTTCGTAATCATGGATTCCAAGTTTCCCTTTCCAAACGAGTACCAGAAACTATGACGGAATCATTGACTCGAAGTGAGAAGTACATCGATTGTGATGAGACTATGCAAGTAACAAAATCCTTCCGAGAACCTCTTGTTAATTCTAATAAGCGAAAACTAGAGGTCATGCATGACAAGAAAGACAAACATCCTTAGCGAGACCATCATTTTCGACATTCCAGATCATACTAATCGATCATATATTCCTCTTAAACACTTCATACGTAATGTATTGGCTGAGGTAAAGGATATGAAAGATTGGCAATGGCCAAAACAAATGGTCGCTTCTGCTCATCATCGTAGCATGGACAAATACGAGCATTGAAAGACAAAATTCAAAAGTTGACTGATTGGGGAATGTTCAACAAGTTCCTCGCCTGAGCTTTAGATCATATGCTGTGTACAACATGATGCGGCATTTATATATCATGATATGATATGAAGCATTTACATCATCATTTTAACGATGACGCTCGGCCAAGCATAATCTCAAAAAGACTCGAACAATAGACATAATTGTTTTTTCAAGCATGTCTATAAAGAAAGACTCCATTTATCGTAGTTCTCGTAAGCGAGGACAGAACATGATTTATTCGACATTCGATATGATTTGTTGATGTCCAATGGTGGATAATATGCGTCTATGAGCAAAATACTTCTGAGCAAAAAATTTTGACGAGCAAAATTTTTGTGAACAAATATTTATCGGCGAGCAAAATGCTTTGGAGCTAAACTTGAGAAAGCAAGATGCTACCAAGCAAAATTTTCGATGAGCAAAAAATGCTTTCGAGACCAAAATTTGCTAAAGAGATAGATAAAGCTCCTGTTAAGGAGATAGATGGCTAACGTGTTTTGTTAGATTTTTGCCACATAAACTGTAAGGCTTTTTAACAAAAGATAGATAAGACTATGTAACTGGACCGTCCAAGACCTGATGAATAGAGCTTTGTGAACATAAATCCAGCAATGACCAAAATATTTTTGATCAAAAATCCATACTACCCAATGAGCAAAAATCGTGGAAAAGCATAGACGGTCAAAGATGATTTTTCCAACAACTCAAAATGGTCAAGAAGACATGATTAAACATCATTACTATACATATTTCAATCCTCGTCAACATCATAAACACACACACATATATATAGATATATATATATATATAATTTATAAAGGAAGAAGTACAGATGCTCAAAAGACCTTTGCTGCCGAATACTCTTATTTAATTTAACGACCATTCAACAATGTTGTAGGAGACTAATGATGCTAAAATTATAATCATACGACTATACACCAACCTTTTGATCATACGATTATAATTATTTATGATCGTAAAGACTAAAAATGATCATACTATCATGACAGTTATTTAACTTTATCCATTGAAGATATGGTAGTTAAACATCAAATAACTAATAGCGGTTAATGAACTACTTTTCTATTTGCCTATATATGTGTGTGTGTAGTATTAAATCAGACAAACAGGGGTAATGAATTTCTATTCATTCACTTGTTATCAAACATAACCCAGTTATCACATCATAAAACTAACGAAATAAACGATTTAGAATCAGTTTTGATTATGTAAATTGAAATCAGTTTACACTAAAAGGGAAGGAAATTGGTTAAGAAAAGCTACTTAGCTAAAAGAATAAAAAAATGATAATAAGAAGAAAAGAATTATATATAGAGTTAGGCTTGGGCTGGACCGTCCTTAAGTTGTTAGAACATTATATACGCTGCTTTGTAAGCAGAAAAAGCTTTATTATTTTACAATTTGTTCATCAAATTGCATGATTTCTGTTGGACGGTTCATATGAGTTCTGAAGTTAAATAATATTACGAGATCTCGAAATACTTATGCTTTGAATAAAGTGAAATAATAATGTTATATATATTGAAATTTTACATATAGTACTTGATAAATTTATTTATTTGTAGTGCACTAACGGGTTTGATATGGATGTCAATTTGAACTTGAACACCGGATGCTAGTAGGGCCCCGATAAGAGGAGGTAATACCCGACTCCCTTAAGTAATGGGGCATGGGCAAGTGTTCAGCCCAATTGCTTAGCCGGGGTGGGGATGGGTATTGCACGCCCCAACCTAACCTGCCCGATTATAGTGTTTTTTTCTTTCTTTCTTTTTCTGTAAATTAAAATAACAAGTAAGGGGTAATAATTGAATTCAAGACGGTAATTTGAAATACCAAGCACCCACAACTTTGCACAAACTTCTTGATTATTTTTTTTTTTGGCGAAAATTTTCTACTAAATTAGATTTGATTTCACGATTTTTTAATGCTTGAACATTTGAATTTTTTATGCTTGAACTTAGAATATTTAATGAATATTTGTGTATAATTTTGTTGCATTTTATATTACTATTATTTTAGTTTTTTTATGTTATTTGGAATGTTTATGATGCATTTAAAGTATTTTTACAATTTCAAATGTTACTATGTGCAAACAAATTCTTAACGGGATGGTAACGGGTTTTTTTTTATCCCCGACCCAAGTCTACCCTGCCCCGATTCAAATGGGTAATGGGGCAATGATAGCGGCCAGGTGTGGGAAAGGCATATCGGACTCAAATTCACCTCATTGTCATTACTGGGTTTAAATTATGTGCTACACAGAATGACAATAATCATTTATATCAGTGACACTAGGACAGTGCCTATGGCCCACGTGTGGAGGATTGAAGGTGCGTAAGCTTTTGATGCTATCTGCTATGCACACATGACCAGATGTCATATTATATTTACTAGTATTATTTGTTGTGTCTTCTAGCATATTCTTGACACATGAAATTATAGAATTGAGATAAATTTTCTCTTAACGATGCAACAAGGTTAATTGTTCAAATTTAATAGCTGTATTTATAATATTCTTGTTTGATATTATCTGGTCATGTTATTTAAGGCGAGCTTGATTTTTCATAAAAGATGCATAAATAGGAAACTATAAATATTTCCGGATGCTTTACTCATTAAATTTTATTATTTCATATATTTTGAAATGAATTTTCTTATCAAATAGCAAATAAAGATTTTGAGCGAAGTAGCACAACTTGCACAGTATGTTGAATGTAGGAGTCATCCCACCGGTCCGGCTATGAAAACATCACCTCACCCCTTACGGAGCTCAAACTAGCACGTGACTGCACAACATTGGGTGTTGAGATCGATGTTTTCTTAGAAAATCACGTCATCCCACTCCCCCACTTGTGCTGGCGCATACCCGGGTAGAGACATGATGGTGGGCCCACCATAAGGGGCCCCACCTTTGTGTCCACTCGGAGACGCCTGGGCAGGGGTGGGGGAGCAAAACGAGCCATTTCATTAAGCACGCAATCATTTCTTGGCTCGCATACTCATTCTCACATTGGAGAATAATGGTGAGATGAGCTTGTTGTATTTTCTGTATGTTTAAGGTTGTATTGAGAATAAGAATTTATAGGCTGGCTGAGTCATGGGAAAGGGTGATATAAAAAATTTAAAAAAAAAAAATTGTATTGAGAATGTGAAGTTGGAATTGCATTGCATTTCTTTTTCAGGATAAATTTCATTAGAATAGAGAGGATGTAATGCCAAACTATTTATAAAAGAAAAATCAAATAGCTAAAAGCATTAATGGTAGGTCCGACTTCTAGCTAGATAGCATACGTCTCCCTACAAATCCATTAACTGCTTAGACAAAGCTTATCAATTATCTGTCAAATTGAATGTCAAATATTTTATAGTCTTATAAGTATTCATCTTAACAAAAGAGCACAAAAAATGTCTTTGAATAGGTCAAGACATCCGATTGAATTTTCTCATCAAATAGCAAATAAAGATTTCGGGCAAGCAGCACGAGTTGCATAGTACGTTGAATGTAGGAGTCATGTAGAGACATGATGGTGGGCCCCACCATAAAGGGTCCCACCTTTTTGTATACCTGGGTGGGTGGGGGAGCAAACCCAATCATTTCATTGCGCACGTAGTTATTTCTTGGCTCGCATATTCATTTTTACGTTCACTTTGTAATAATTGTAGCTAGACGGTGAGATGAGCTTGCTATATTTACTGTACGTTTAAGGTTGTATTGAGAATGAGAATTTATTAAGGGTGGGTTGCCTGCTTTGTTTGTGTTTCTGTATTTTTCATTTTTCTGTGTCTTTATTGTTGTCATGAAAAAGGGTGATATAAAACAAATAAAAAAACAAAAAATAAAAAATAAAAATTGTATTGAGAATGTGAAGCTGGAACTACATTGTATTTCCTTCTCAGGATAAGCTTTATCAAGGTATAGAGGACGTAATGCAAAACAATTTATAAAAGAAAAATCATATAGCTAAATGCATTGGTGGTGCCTCCGACACCTAGCTAAATGGCACATGTCTCCCTTCAAATCCATTAGTGCTACTCAGACAAAGCTTATCAATCATCCATCAAGTTGAATGTCAACTATTTTACAGTATGATAAGTATTACAGCACAACAAATGTCTTTGAATAGGTCAAGCCATCCTATCGAATTTTCTTATCAAATAGCAAATAAAGATTTCGAGCGAGGAGCACGACTTGTATAATATGTTAAATGTAGGAGTCATCCCGCTCACCCGCCCATGGTGGGGCATACCCGGGTAGAGACAAGATGGTGGGCGTCACCATAAAAAGCCCCAGCTTTGTGTCTACCTGGATATGCCTGGGCAAGGGTGGGAAAGCAAACCCAGTCATTTCATTGAGCACGTAATCATTTCTAGGCTCCCATATTCATTTTTACATTCACTTTGTAATAATTATAGCTAGATGGTGAGATGAGCTTGTTATATTTTCTGTACGTTTAAGATTGCTTTGAGAATGAGAACTTATTAGGGTCGGGTTGGCTGCTTTCTTGGTGTTCCTGTATTTTTCATTTTTCTAAGTGCTGTTATGGGAAAGGGTGACATAAAAAAAATAAAAAATAAACATTGTATTGAGAATGTGGAGTTGGAATTGCATTGTACTTCTTTTTCAGGATAAGCTTTATCAAGATATAAAGGAGTAGGACGTAATGCCAAACTATGTATAAAAGAAAAATCAAATAGTTAGAAGCATTAGTGGTAGGTCCGACATTTAGCTAGATAGAACACATCTCTCTTTAAGTCCATTAGTGCTACTTAGGCAGTCAGGCAGAGCTTATCAATCATCCGTCAAGTTGAATGTCAACTATTTTACAGTCTGATAAATATTCATCTTAACAAAACAGCACAACAAATGTCTTTGAATAGGTCAAGACATCCTATCAATATGTGTATAAACCGTGTTGTTCTTACTCCTGCTACGGGACTTGAAAGCTCATTTGCATACTTTTTGATACATCATATATAGAACTGATTTACATCAATAAGTAACCAAATATTTTTGGCTACAAACAATGGGGATTAATGAGAAAGAATATTATGAAGGAAAGAAAGAATATTAATAAGAGGAACATGAATAAGTGCTACACTACTTTAACTCCACTTGGCCGTTTTCCTTCCATTGCGTCCTTCTTATCATGGCAATCACTACAGAGAAAAGGACCTTCCCAAGGATTCGAGCTCATAGAGAATATAGAACCAGCGTGAACTGAAATTCCTTCATTTGGTGCAAGGTCAGCCTGGCAAACGGCACAAATGAAAATGCCACGTGTTTGACCACTGCATTCATCGCTTCCCAGCCTACACATAGATTTGAAAAATAAGCATCCGTAAGCTTCCCCAAAAAAATAAAAAAAATAAAAAAAATAATCAGTTGTAGGTGATGGTAACAGAGTCAGTTGTAGAAGATCATGCACCAACGAGAAGAAGACTAAGGATGCTTTTGACAAAATTTGCAAGTAGGACAACATTTACGAGAGCAATACACATTTTACTGTTAACGAAACCTATACTCTTCTTAGCAAACCAATTCTATTTTGAAATAGAATTTGAGCAAACAAATCACATGCAGCACCTTTCATAAGACGCATATGTACTGCACAAATTTCTACCACTCATTTCCGGTACATCTAATTTTATTTTGAAAATATAATTGGTTCGTTAGCACAATATCACTGATGGTCACATCACTCTTCACAGCTGATTTTCACTACGTTGAAGCAGAAAACGTAAAAGCCCCCCCCCCCTCCCTCCCTCCCTCTGTTTTTGATGACAATGTCTCACAGAAAAGGCACCTTCAAGTGGTAGGATTGTCAGGCAGGCCTATTTGAATAGACATGCACATGCTTGTATAGATCAAAAGCATTAAGATATTTAGCACCAGAAAAGGATGTAGCTATTTATACCAAGCTTCAACTGGTAAAAATCAATAAAGCCCTAAAAGAGAACCCTCAACTGTTTCATTTTGTCACGTTGGACGGTTTTCACATTTCTTAGACCATTTATAGTTTTTTTTTTTCCCCTATTCATTCCTTTCACTTAGCCTCACAGATCACACATGAACATTTTCTAGGGCTCCTTTGTATAAACTTGTGCTTGGTACAGTTTTATGTATTTTTCTCTGGGGCATTGTGGAATTAACTTATCCAGAAATATAACCAATATTAAGAAGATAAAATATAAGCATATTCTCACCCCAAAGAAAATAACAAGGGAAAAAATAAGAAGGGAGAGGGAGCTATGCAATTAATTTATTTAGAGACTCATACAAATTGGTGAAACGAGATGCTAAACATCTATCCTGCAGAGTATCTCTGTATCATGTCAAAGCACTTGCTATATGCCAATTTAACATTAAAGCTGGTCAATACAACTTAGATCATCCTGAGAGCCCTGGCTGGTATGCGACAAATATTCACAATTATTATAATTAAAAATATCAATGCAAGATTCAGAACCTTTTGTCTTCGTTAAATTATTCATTGTTTTTATATTATGCTGATTATTCTTCCTCCCCACAATAAAAAATAAATAGAGGTTATTTTCCAAAACAAAAAACAAAAGTTGAAACTTCCATTGAGCTTTTTGCACCAATTTAATGAAGTAGCGATCTAGTGAATGCAATAAAAATACCAAGAAGATAAGAAAATACTATAATGAATGATAAGATGCAGGTTTTCCAAGTTTTTAATAACTTTCATGATTTGAAAATATTGGCGGGAAAACACTAACCTTTCAGCTAGCATTGCTGATCCTTCCTCAAATAATTCCTCAACTATACCCACAGCTGATAGTTTCTTTGATAGTTTATGAGCAGATTTACAAGATTTTTTCCTGAAGAAGAAGGCTTGAAGTTTGTTATATTTTTTGGTTGGAGGAGAAGGAGGCTGCCCTGTACAATCAGGAGGAATTATATCAACAACTATGCAAGTAGTGTCATCCTTCAGCCCACGTATCTTCAGTGCTTCCTGTACAATCAACAATCAGTGGAATGATATATTATCCAATTAAACTGGTTTACCATGTGTAAGAACAAATAGTAAGATTTAGGTCAAGTAGTATGACTTTTTGGTATTGGTTTACTGTGCATGCTTTTGGAAGAATCAGATTTACCAACTCAGTAAGGAGAGGAGCACAAGGATTTGATAACTGGAAAGTTAAATACCTTTACTACTACCCTAGAAGCAAGTTCAGCAGGCAATCCACGACAAGATTTTGCAGCCATCTCGGACGACAATGCATCCCAGATGCCATCAGAAGCAATTATTAGTCTTCCACCTCCATTTGATAGCTTCATAGCAATTGAACAAGTCAGGGATTCCACAGAAAAGCCATATATTCATAAGTAATGAGAGAGGCAAACAAAATAGTATTTAGAACTCTTACGTGTGCGAGAGAGAAGAAGGGGTTGTGAATATTGAAGATATACCTTAAATAAATGAATTTGTACCGTCTATAAACAGCTTAAGCTTTTAGATGAGGTTGTTCAACATGGCATTGTGGTAGTAAATATTCTAAATTTAAGTCTCATTGCCACCTATTAATGAATATTTTGGCTTGTTGTGGAAGTGACTCCAGTCTACACAATACACATGGTAATGAAAATAAACCTATACACTCTAGTTTGAATTCCTCTCGAAGAATTTAAGCTTCTACATGAGGTACTTCAATACTTGAATGAAAAGCAGCAAAATATGAATGCTTATTTAGCTACCTTCACTTGTTTGACATATGGTACTGGAACGATAAATTCACCAACATCCATGTCCCCAATAGATCTTGAAAGACATAAACCCCCTGGCCAACATCGGAGAGGGCCAATCTATCAAAGTAAAGAAAAATCATGATTAACACAATCTGAATGTGTGAAGAAAAAAGACTTCCATATCCTAATCGTTGACCAATTTGAAAGTGAGAACCAGAAAGCAAATTCACCTCGGTGCCACCAAAAATGCTAAGCCTTCCTACTTCGCCTCCACTTGATGTTACACGTTCTCTTCTAATATTAGAAAGACAAGATGGTTATTAATGTATTATGGTAAGAAGTTATTTATAATTTCTGTTTTATGCTTATGCTTTCTCTTTTTAGTTTAAGAAGTGAATGGTAATATAAATTTTCCACTCTCTTCATATTTATGGCTTGATCATTTTGCTCTATGATTTTCAGCATGATATAAGATCTCGTCAAAAGACCTGAGGTTCAAGAGCCGGTTGAATACAAGATTTATATGAGTACGTGTGGCCCCCTTTAAAAGCTTAAGCTTTTTCAGCTGAGGTGGTTAAACAAACCAAGGGAGAAAGAAATGGGAAAAGTAAAAGGTCTAACTAGATAAGATCTTACTCCTGTGCATTTTCTTCGAGTCTATGATCAACAGTCAAGACAGAAACACCGCCACCCTGAGCATCCAAAATGCAGCGGGAATCACCGACAGAAGCAACAGTCACTGTCCATCCATCAACTACTACGAATGTTGCTGTGGTTCCTGAAGTTTTTCCTGCCAGGAATAAGGTGGGGAGGGAGGGAGAGAGAGAGATAGAGAGAGAGAGAGAGAGAGAGAGAGACGGTAAGGGTCTTGAACCACATGAATAAATAACAAAATCTCTTACATCGCCAAGTAAGTGAATGCTGAATAGCATGCCTTTGCTCTGAAACTCCTTATCAGTTTTCACAAATCCAGCAACCAAGGCTCGAGGTAAAGCTTGAAGCCACTCGTCCTGGCTGAGCCCATGGGGAATAGCATCCAAAACATAATTCAGTAAATGATCCCTTGAAAAGATTGCAGCAGCATTCCCATTATGCCCATCAAAAATCTGAAATTTAATATATTAATTACCATCATATCAGACATGATAAATCATTCTGAAAATTGAATACCAGTTATGCGTAAAACGAATTACCAGTAGAAGCTACAGCTATTCCAAATTGTATTATTTAGGCCTAAAGCTGACAACCTCCTACTTGTGGCCTTAAAATTTCAGATAAACACTTTGTGTTTACTTTAAGGTACTTATTTTGCCAAATGCCATCTCAAAGTTACTTCTTAGGGTAGTAAAACTAACAATTCCAAAGAAAGTTGTCCAAGAAAGTAATGAGGACTCAAAAACATGTTCAAGGTGAACTATAAATACATAGACGGAAAGTACTTTCAGCATTCACAGTCTGACTCATTTTTGTTAATGGAAACAAATGTAAGTTGTCAGAAACAAACAATAGTAAATCTCATATAAAGAGTTGCATACCCCAAAAACGGAGAATGATGTTGATGGATTTCCCTGAACTCTCTGGCAATCAGTCTTCATCAGATAATAATCCTCCCCTTTACGGGACTGAGCTGCACACCCATATCTAATGGTTGGTTTCTCCATTTTCTCCATCTTTAGTTCCTTACTTATTAGTGCAGCTAATGGCACGAGAACACGGTTATGCCTATGTCTTTCTTCTCTTGATCCCATTTCCAACTCCAATTGGGTCTTTTTCCCCCCAAACCTCCAGTTCAACAAAGCTGCACACCCTTTTATCTTGAAAAAGAAACAAGGTAAAACAATCAAGCTTATATTTCACATTACAGCATTTTCCATTAGTAGAACCACTCCACCATGCTGAACAGAAGTTCACATTACAAAAGCCTCCATATTTTCCGTATCCAATTCCCTTTTCGGCAGGAAAAGCGCACTTCACCAGAACCGCACGCCAAAAATCCAAGATTTCCCAAAACAGGAAATTTTGGAACTTTATATGCAGTCCCAACTAAAGAAGCACCACAGCAACAGAAGCCAAGAATTCCCTTAAACAACCCCCAAAGATTCGAATTTTATCTGCAATCAGAATTCATGGACACATAGAAACCAATTTGAAGATAAGATCTCAAAATGCCACCAAGGAAAGTACTGTAGCAAGACAATAAAACAGCCCCAGAAATGCAAAAGATAAGATTCCAACAGACAGACAGTAGAACATGGTATTACCTCGAATGAAAAAGGCCTGCTTTAATTGTGTGTGGTGTTCTTTTTTAACAAAGAATGCCAAAATGAAGATCTGACAGCGACTAAGAACCAACAATTCCCACTACGGGAGATGAAGTAATAAAGAGGGGAAAAATCAACACGGAGAGAAACCAAACGCGGATTGATGACAGGAAATGAACTGTAAGGCCCCCAATAATCAAGAATCGATTACTTCAGTCTTAAATAAACCAACATTCTCTATGTATGTGTGTATATGTATTTACAAACAGGTCAGCAAGGGAGCATCCACCACCACCACCGTCGGTCCCCACCAGACAGGCTAACAAAGATACCTTTGCAATATTAAAGTCAATGTGCAAATTTTACAAGTGGGTAAAAAAGAAATGGGAAAGAATCAATTCCGCTCTAAATGACACATATGTGGACTTTATTTTTTTTATTAAATAAAATAGAATTTGGGAATGTAGGGTTAGATTATGATCGGTCCGGCTCTGAAAACCGACCTTGGTTCTTTACGGAGCATGGTCTCTAATCACAGACTGATATTTCACTTGATATACACTACATGATAGCATCTCATTGTAAACCTAGCTCCATAAGAAACCCGTCCTGGTTCCTTAGAAATTTCTAGATTATAATTCAATTTGAATCAAATAATAATGGTAAAAAAAAAAGAGTCCAGTTATTGAAACATATAGGAGTTGGCATCATGTGATTGGAAGTCTGACTCCAAATTCAAAGCCTTAGAGCATCTCTAATGCTCTTGGTCTTGGTGCATGGTCTAAAAAGAGAGAGAGACAAAAAAATTTTCGTAGGTTCCGTGTTTTTTTAATTTTTTTTTCTTTTAATCACTTTTTTTCATTAACACCACTTTTTCTTCAATTTTTCTCCCTCGTATTCCGTGTAAGGTCTAAATTTGGACCTTCTTCAATTCACTACTACTATTTAATCATTATTTTTAAATTTCTATATATCTCTCCCCTCTATTTCACTTTTCCCTCTCTTTTTTTCATACACCTCTTTTCACAAATATTTAATTAAAATAATCATTTTTTCTCTATCTCTTTCCTCTACACCACCCAAAATTTTGACATTCCTATTAGAGATGCTCTTATCTGTTTCCTTAAAAAATTGAGTAAAAAAAGTGCATTTACTATTAGAACAAATTCTCTCAATCATTTGGAAAGCATGAAATTTTCATAACTGCTATGCTTCAAGTAAAGTCATAAGTGAAGAGTAATATTTATACAATCCCATTCTGGCACCAATTAATCGGTATTTTGGTGGTTAAGGAGAGTCTCCTAGTAGAACATATCTCTTATAAGATCACTCGAGCTCAAGTCACATCCTTCCCACCATTTCTTCTCATTTGTAATTTGTAAGAAAAGAAATAGTATTTTTAGTGCACCAACTATTAGCACAAACGAAACGAGTCTTACCATTGCAACCCACCATAAAAGAAAGTTATTTGTTTTTTATTGGGTTACTTTATAGGATTTTAACCCTAGATGATTTTCCAAAGTTTTTTTCTTATTTTTTTCCTTTTTAATAACATCTCTCAATCCTCCTATTTTAGAATTGCCCTGAAACTGAGTTTTTAAATTTGAATAGAGTGAGAATATATGAGCGTGCAAACATGGACTTATAATTTCTACGTAAACTGTTTGAGTAAATATAGTTTGGAGTATCTTGTATGAGTTAAATCATCACTTATTTTTAACTTGTTATCCGTTACTCACTAAACTTATAAAGGTGTTATATATCCATCACTGAACTTATAAAAATATTTCACATCCATCACTAAGACGGATTACGTTAGTTATATTTAACGGAAGAGATGACGTGACTTAACGCTAAAGTGACGTGGCTTAACAGCTCGACCATTTGACAAATGAAATACCTCTATAGTCATCAAACTATTCAAAGTGTTATTGGTTGGTCACTAAACTTGTCTTTAAGTTACTAAATTATCATTGAACTTTGACGTGTTACCCGTTATTAACTAAATTTACAAAATGATATCAATGTACAATGTGCCGTTCGTTTCTCAAACTGATATTTTTTTTTCTTTTTTACAATATTACTGTCTATTTTTCATGTTAACCACATCTCACAACATGTTGAGTATTATTTTGAGATAGATTGTACTTTTCTATGTTAGAATGCTAGCTAAGTAATAAATTCTGATAACCACTTATATGACAATGCACAAAAAGTCCTAAAAAGATAATACATTAGGAATTTATTACTTAGCTATCATAAACCAGCATAAAAAATTACAATCTATCTTAAAATAGTATTTGAAACGTTGTGAGATGTGGTTAATATAAAAAAACAAATAATTATATTGTAAAAAAGAAAAAAATATTAATATCAGTTTGGGAAAGAAACGACATATTATACATTGATATAAATCTAGTTATTAACAGGTAACATGTCAAAATTCAATGATGGTTTTGTAACTTAAAGGCAGGTTTAATGACCAACCAGTAACACGTTAAAATTTAATGATAGATTAGTAACTTAAAGGTAAGTTTAGTGACCAACCAATAACACCTTGAATAGTTCAATACTTCAATGATCATAGAAGTATTTCATTTGTCACATAGCAGAGCTGTTAAACCACGTCATTTTGCCGTTAAATGTAACTAACAGAATATATCTTAGTGATGGATGAGAAAAACTTAGATGAATAACATATTAATAAGTTCTACGAGTAATATGTAACAAGTTGAAGTTCAATGATTATTTAGAAATAAAATGGTAAGTTGAGTGAACAGTTTGTATTTAACTCTATTTTGTATCTATAATCTATAATAATATATTAGTAAATATTATTATCATAGAATAGTTTTTCTGATAGTTCAACCTTTACCCGACTGTACCTTTTTTCCTCATTCTCTCTAGTGTGTCTCAAATTCACGAATCACATTTAAAATTTCTGAAGTATGATCAATATAATTTTACAAATTTACTAATACGTAGAGCGGTAGAGGGAGTAGATTGAAAAACACATCACATATACAAATTCAACTATGATTTCAAAAAATGCTTTCAATGGATGTTGAAGGTGACCAAAAAGGTAAATCAAAGGTTATACATCTTTGAAAATTTTCTAACACTTTCAAGAGGTGCTGTCAACACCTCTGAAAATTAAAAATTTTAAAAGCAGATCATCCATATCTCAAGAGTCAAGTGCGATGAGGACAATAATCTATGTGACAGAGCCTACATTGGCCAAAACTAGGACATAACGAAGCAATTATATCCGGGGAGCACTCTACCAATGAAATGGGGATGACAATTTAAATTATGATTAAAAGAAAAAGAAAAACATAGGATATAAAAATTGCAACGGACGGAAATATACCTTTAATCTTATTTTTCAATCTGCACTGAAATATTCACTAACCAGATAGTAGCATCTAATGCTCAATTTTGGACAGAAAATAAACCAGGAAAAACTGATTTGTGATTGTTGAATTGTATATATTTATAAAGAAGCTGCTTCCTGATCCAATTATTACTAAAATCCAAATTTGAAACCTTTATTTACTTGTACAGTCCAATTGGTGAGAATTTTATATGCTTGATCTTGAACAACACAGAATCATCTGTTTCGGGCGAAGGAGGAATTTTATACTTCCTGGAACACTATATAATTAGCCTCCATTTTCTTCTCAATCTCAAACTCTTCCTCGCCCCTTGTTTCCGATCTGAAGTTTTAAAACTTCATCCATAGAAGTCTTCATGTCGTTTTCAAGTTGCAAACATGGAATACTAACTCTGCTACAGAAGTTGGCATCCTTACCTTGGGATCTGAGTCAAATGCACACTGCTGGATCCTGGTTAAGTTAGCTAAGTTGATGTCAAGCCATTTCCTGCTTATTTCGCTATTAATTGGATATTCATTGTTCAGAACAATCCTTATGAACCAGAAGGCAAACGACCTCCCGAAAGCATCTTAAGCTCGGTTCTTCCATATGAACTTACCCACGCAGCATAAAGTCCGTCTATTTTCTTATTTCTACTGTGATTGGATACTCCTGCCACATCCATTCAATGGTTTGCTGGCTTGATACTCGCCCTCTATTGATGAGTCAGATTCAAATATGGACTAGTTAGGTCTGCGTTAGTTGATGAAATGTCAAACCAATCATGGAGTCCAGCAGACTATCTCTAATAACATTTCCTAATTCCCATCCCAAAATTCACCTCCAAGAAAGCAACAAAAAAAAAACGAATAATTAACACAACATAATACAAGAATTTATGTTGAGAACTTCAAAAACAATGAAAAACCAAGTGATGTATGCAAGCTTCTCAAATGAGTCTTTCAAACATGAGATATATAAACTATATCGCCAAGACTCCAACTTATAAAACACGGTTAAATTATCATGTCTTAACAGGAATCAATAAACCAATTCTAGGACACTACAGCTTGTTTCCTAATCAATGGGGCACAAAAAAATTAAAGGGATTTCAAAATCTTGTTACTCGTGTAGCAAGGATTACATACCTAAAACATCTCCCTTATATCTTTCATGTAATCATGTCAAAAAAAGCTACATCATTTACTCTCTGTATTTGGTTCTGTATTTACAGTCTAGAAGCTCAAGGCATATGTAAAAACTTTACACCCTTTTGGTAACAGTAAAAAGCGTGTTTAAGGTCATTCTTACCATCCACATCTATTAACAGTAAACGGAATCTCACCCACTAGAGCTAGCAGTTGTAGAGCCACTCATCCACCTACCAGTCACAGAATTTGGTGAGGATTGATGCATGCCCTTCAACAACAGAACATCATCTCTTTGAGGTGAAAGAGGGATTTCTGCACTTCTTGGAACACTCTGCATATCATTATTCTCCATTTTCTTCTCAGTTCCAAACCTGTCATTGACCCGTATTTTCTTCAGAAATGCTAAGACTTCATCCGTGGAGGGCCTTAGATCCCTTTCAAGTTGCAAACATTGGAAAGCTAATTCCGCTATAGAAGTAGTCATCCTTGTAACTTCGGGATCAGAGTCAAATCCTAGAGATGGATCAATTAACTCGCTAAATGCACATCTCTGGATCCTGCTTATCGCTAAGTTGGCTAAATTGATATCGTGCCAATGCCTACTTGTATCCACGGCAGGCATTGATGATATGAGCTCAATGAGAACAACTCCGAAGCTATAAACATCACTTCTATCAGTAAGTTGGTAGCATTGATAATATTCTGGATCAACATATCCAGGAGTCCCTTGAGGTACAGTTGATATATGAGTAACGTCATTTGGGAAGAGTCTTGAGAGCCCAAATCTGCAACTTTGACAAAAAAAAAAAATTGTTGTCCAGCAGTATGTTATTAGTCTTGACATCACAATGTATTATATCAGACTTATGGAGGTACGCCAATGCTCTAGCGGTTTCTATGGCAATGTCAATTCGAATTGGCCAAGACAGTGGTACTACTTTAGCTCTGTCACCGTGGAGATGATTAGCAACTGTACCATTAGGAATGTACTCGTAAACAAGTAGAAGTTCCTGGCTGCGCCTAGATGTACAACCATATAGAAAAACAAGGTTCGGGGGCCTTAAGCATGTAAAAATTTTGATCTCATTCATGACCTGCTCCAGTCGATTGTAGTTATGCTCATACAATCACTTTATTGCTACTTCTCTTCCATCCCAGAGTTTGCCTAAGCATCAGAAATGGATTAGAATAGCTATGCGTACTGATTAGTTGCCACATACATATCATGATTTTGAGTAAGTCGTGCCTCATAATGAAAAATATACATCCTTACCGTAGTATACAATTCCAAAGCCCCCATCTCCAAGTTGTCTGGAAGAATCAAAACTATTAGTGGCCTCTTCAAGTTCTTCGTAGGAGAAAATGGGAATGCCAAAGAAGACACCCCCACTTTCAATGTCTGATTTTGATGAGGGATCAGAGGATATGTTCCTTGAGATCGGAAGAGCACACGTCTTCATTAATTCTTCTTTTCCTATACCACCAGACGAAAAAGACTATCAAGCTTAGTATGACGACTATACTCCCCAGTGTGGCTGAAAATCATAATACAAAGAATGCAAGATCTGAGTAGCGAAGAATTGAAAAGCAAAACCATGTTGGGAATAAATGGTAGATTACCATAGTAAAAAAGAATGGTCCAGATTTTGTAGCACTAATGGATTCCATAAAACATGTAGACATGATCGAACAGAAATAGATTGCTAACAGGGCAAAAAGGGGAAAAACTGGTTAGTTGACCTTTGAGTAAATTTACCTGTGGCTGCAACCAGAATCAAATTGTTTTTCTGGGCACCTGGAGTCCATATTAGCAAATATGTCAGTTTAGGCCCAGTTGACAGTAGAAAATCAAAACCATCAAGAGAAAGCACATAAAAGACCATCAAGAGAAACCATTCTCACTAATCCAATCAATTAAAACTTGCTTTGGATTGCTGGAAAAAACATGAAATCAAGAGAAAGCACATAAAAGTATGCTCTATGGTACCTTGTTCACATCGAAACTTGTCCCTTTTGGTAGTTGTACACCGGCCTCCTTTGTTATGACACTTTATGCAAGCATCAGAGAGAAACAAATGTATATCATATACAGAAGTAAACAGACTGAACAAGTTATCTGAATCTGGCTTGCTCTGCAATTTGCTTGGCAAATAAAGAAGGGAACAGTCACTGGGGAGTGAAATATTTTTATTGGAAAACCCATGATAGATGTCGAAGTCTGTACACTCTCTGTATTGCCTACATCCATGGACATATGGTATCGACCTTTTGGGGCATTTGATCAGAGTGATATTGGGCGATGCCTTGTATGAAATAGAAGGTGTGCTCTTAATAGGAGAACTCCCAAATAGATTACAGCTTTTAACTTTTATAAGAGCTTCTGAGATGGGGTCATGAATCTTGACAGCATTTGGCGATGACTTGGACAAAATCTCGTACCACATTGAAATGCCTTCTTTTTCTATATAAACTCGTGGATTTGGGGTGGCATCGCACTGAACCCCGAATATCCCGCATTCAGTCTGCGTATAATTGGAGAAAGGAAACTCCAAAAGACCAAGCTTTCCACAGTGGAAAGACTTCGGACATTTAGAATCGATAAAGTTTAGACAAAAAAGAGAGAAGAAAACAAGAAACCCAGCTGTGTTCCAATACAGTTCCCTTGGAAAAACCATGTTTAACATTTAAGAACAAGGAGAAGAAAGAATTCCAACCATTCAGCTTAATTTATCTAAGTTCCATTAAATTGTTTCTTCAAGGTTGAACACGGGAGTTGCCTTGGAAAATTATTTATAGTCTCATAGAAAGTTAAACAGAAATGGACAAGTGGAAGGGAGAAATAATTGAAGTCCTTCCATAGTTAGTTCTGATGAGAATGATTGCTTTCCTCTGTTCCAAAGTGACAACGTATAGCAAGGGATTGAAGAAGTCACGCTTTCAGACTAGTTAAAGTCATGCATTCAGACTAGAAGAGTGAATCAGACAGAGAGGACAATTTAATCTGGACAAGTCATCATCAAATGTATTTTTCAAGTCAAATTCTTCAGTAGGAGAAACGAGTCTTGACTAGAAAATATATACGCTACAAAACCAATGGAAAAGATACTTTTACGGCATGTCCAGATTAAAATTTATCGTTTGCTACTTTATACATAAAACATAACATAATTTCTTGAGATAATATAGGTCAATGATTGAATTTCCCTATTATGTTTAGGCCATTTCCACAGTTCTTGCCTTCTTGGGCTGGCAGGCTTCGAATGGGTAGTTAGCAGTAGAAGCTTTTCTTTAAGAAGATACGATAGAATATTGTCATATACAACGAAGATGTCGAGAAAGTATAGGTTTGATTTATTCTTGTGAATAATAATATTGGACAATCCGACTGTTACAGAAACAAACAAAGAAATGAAAACTTTTCGAACCAATTAATTGTCATCTATAATAAGAACTAAGAAGGCTTCACCATTTGGATTCCACGCCTTTGGACTGGCTTGACTTGAAGTTTATTCCAATTTCCACGTACACCATAGAAAATTAAACACGGATTACAGCAGAAAATTTGGCATGTTCAGAGTTATTACAATATAAAAATAAAAATTTGAGCAGTAATTGGCTGTACATAAAAGCGGTTTTGATAAGGACTACCACGGTAATATATAACCCAAGTGAATGAAAATAATCAGAAATGTTCGTATCAACTTATCTCAAATTTTATTATAGAAACTGACCACAAAAATTATTGAGGTCATCGAAAACCATTAGTTAGATCAGATGATGAAAAATGATTCAGAGGCCAAGATCAATTTCAAGGTGGACAGAGTTCTTACATGTGCAATACATTGAGATAGTGCATTAATATGTGCACTCTTCCTTGAGTGGAAGCAATGGAAAGTTCAAAGCCGCCATGGGAATCAGTGAGCTATCCATAATCGAGGTCAATCTGACCAAAAAATTACAACCATTTAACTAGTCAATTGTATGCTATGCTGCCAATATAATTTAAATTAGCTCTTCCAGCAGATTGTTTTATTGGCAAGAAAGGACAACAAATCTATGAACGAAAGCAGATTATATTAAGCTCTTATAACATACACAGACAGAATTTAACAGTAAGCCAAGATTCAGGTAAGATATATTAACAACTGATGTCACTAGGAGCCTTCAGACACCATCTGATTCCTGAAAGTTCCATTGATGTCATAGCTTAACTTAATGAACCTCAGAAGAAGTGAGTGCAAACTCAAACGTTGAAGGAGATTCTATGAGGCTCGGCTGTGAAGAGTTGGGTTTGGGTCGGATTTTCAGAGATCCGGTGTTTCCTTCTAACATTTCTATAAAAGTGCTCATCGATGGTGTAGACATAGGATCAGTGTGTATGGTGATAAGCCAAATGTTACCATAAAGAAAAAAAACACACACAAACAAATGAGAATCTCAAACCTCAGATATAGAAACTATATCATGAAGACTCAAAACTTACATTAAAAAAAGGCTTAACACCCATTTGCTAACCATATAAAGGGTGTTCAAGAGCATTCTGACCATCCACTTTTATTAACAATAAAAGGAATCTTACCCACTGGAACTAGCAGTTATAGAGCCACTCATCCACCTATCAATCACAGAATTTGGTGAGGACTGTATATGCTGGCCCTTCAACCACACAACATCATCTGTTTCAGGTGCAGAAGGGATTTTTGCATTTTTTGGAACACTCTGTATATGATTAGTCTCCATTTTCTTCTCAATTTCAAACCCGTCATTGCCCCTTATTTCCTTCAGAAATGCTAAAATTTCATCCATAGAAGGCCTCAGATCCTTTTCAAGTTGCAAGCATCGGAAAGCTAACTGCGCTACCGAAGTAGTCATCCTTGTAACTTCGGTCAGAGTCAAATCCTAAAGATGGATCAATTAACTCGTTAAATGCGCACCTCTGGATCCTGCTTATCGCTAAGTTGGCTAAGTTGATTTCATTGCAATGCCTACTTGTATCCACGGCGGCCATTGATGATATGAGCTCAATGAGGACAACTCCAAACCTGTAAACATCACTTTTATTGGTAAGCTGGTAAGATTGATGATAATCTGGATCAACATATCCAGGAGTCCCCAGAGGTGCAGTTGATATGTGAGTAACATCTTTAGGGAAGAGTCTTGAGAGCCCAAAATCTGCAACTTTGACCGAAAAATTGTTGTCCAATAGTATGTTATTAGTCTTAACATCACGATGTATTATATCAGACTTATGGAGGTACGCCAATGCGCTAACGGTTTCTACGGCAATGTCCATTCGAATTGGCCAAGACAGTGATACGTCTTTAGCTCTGTCACCATGGAGATGATCAGCAACTATACCATTAGGAATGTACTCGTACACAAGTAGAAGTTCCTGGCTGAGCCTAGATGTACAGCCATACAGAGAAACAAGATTCGGGTGCCTTAAGCACGTAAAAATTTTGATTTCATTCATGAACTGCTCCACACATTTATGGTTATGCTCATACAGCCGCTTTATTGCTACTTCTCTTCCATTCTGGAGTATGCCTAATTATTAGAAATGGAGTCAAACTAGCTATTGTACTGATTGCTTGCCATTTAAAATATCATGATTTTGAGTGAGTCACTTGTGCCTTGTGATGAAAAAATAGATTCTTACCATAGTATACAATTCCAAATCCGCCCTCTCCAAGTTGTTTGGAAGAATCAAAACTATTAGTGGCCTCTTCAAGTTCTGTGCAGAAGAAGATGGGGACGCCACAGAAGACACTCCCACTTTCAATGCCTGATTTTGATAAGGGATTAGAGGATATATTCCTCGAAAGTAAGCGAGTGTCACTAATTCTTCTTTTACGTTGCCACCAGACAAAAAGGAATGCCAAGATGAGTACACTTCCAGGTATCACTGAAAATCAGCAAACAGATTACAGATAAATCCCTGTCTTGCTATCCAAAATTGAGAGGAGACACTTTGTAATGGTGATATAATTATGTAAAAATTTCGAAGCAAGAACAGGACTTTGACATCTTTATACGTGACAAATCTTCATTCTTTTAGCACACTTACTGGTGGCCAGAAGAATCACCTTCCATTTTTTCTTTTTCTCTGCAACCATAATCGACAAGGACGAAGTTTTGTCAGTTCAGGCTCAATCAAGGAAACAAATATAAGATCCTAAAAAAGGCATGAAGAACACATCTATTCACGTAGTAAAGGATAAAATTCTCCTGTGGATAGCGATAACACAACAAATTGCCAGTGAAACATAAAATTAAACACTTCGAAGTTAACATCAATTGATGGCAAAACATAAATCAGTAAGAAGTATGTAAACCAATGGCTGTGATATACCTTCACATTGAAATTCATTCCCTCTGGTTGCTTTACAACGTCCTCCTTTTTTGTGGCATTTAATACAAGCATCAGTCAGATTCCATTCTATCTGATATCCAGGGCTTAAGAGACTGAACAGGTCAGTTTTTTCTGGTTCAACTCCCGATTTGATTGGCATCCGAAGAGGATAACAACCGTTTGGGGCAGAAAGATTTTCATTTGATTTGGCATAATATATATCAAAGTAATCACAGCCTGAGTAGTAGTTTATGTGAAAATCCAGAAAACCTTGGAGATAGTTGACATTTTTGCCGCATTGGAACATGGTTATATTTGGGAAGAATGAAAAAGAAATGGAAGGAGAGTCTTGAATTGAGTAATTTTCGAATATATCGCAGCTGTTAGTTCTCAAAAACGCTTTAAGAAAAGGATTTTGAACTAGTACTAGATTGGCAGAATACATATCCACAATCTGATAAGATCGTAAATGCCAATGAGTTTCCAGGTGAAGTCTTGGAAATGGACTAGCATCACACTCAACGGTGAGCAACCCACATTCAGGATGTGAATAATCTGTCAGAGGAAACTTTAATTGGCCAAAAACTCCACATGAGAAACTCTTGGGGCATTTAGAATCAACAAACTTGAAGATGGAAACATGAAACACAGAAAAACAAACTAAAAAACTTGCAGCATCCCAACAGAGCTTTCTTGAATAGACCATAAGTAAACCTAAGAATTAATTCCAATCAAAATCTTTAGCTCCTTCTCAATTCCTGCAACTTGGTTGCATTACCCGCAACGTCCAGATTGTGAATAGAACATGCAGTTGACTTTATTATTATTTTCAAGACTAAGATGGTAAATGCTTCAGTTCACTTTTGGCCTTTTCGACGGTTCTTGGGCTGGCATGCTTCGAGTGGATAGTTCACTGCAGAAGATTTTCCTGATAAGAAAATACAAAGATCTAAAGATGTCAAGAAACTTGGTTCATTTGTGAAAATATTGGATAATTGCAGAAGCAAATAAGCAAAAGAAAACTTTTTGAACCAATTATTACTCTGTCCGTAAGAACTGAGAAGACTTCATCATTTGGCTTGACTTGAAGTCAATTCCATGCATACCACAGAGACATGCAGATTATACAATGTAAAATAAAAAGGTATTCGGGAAAAAAATAAATAAACGATGAGTACTGTTATTTATAACTAGATTTTTTTTACCCGTGTAACAGTGTATATTTATATTAAAATTGACGTGTGAGTGTAAACGTTGTATCTAAATAAAGTACAATATACAAGTTACATTGTATAAAATTATGAATTGATATGAGAATTACAATTCACTATGGGATATTTGTAGTAAAATGCCTGAGTTCAAACTTCTAGTCTCCACCAAACACGTTGTGCAAGTTCGCACATTTATCTATTGTAATAATTAGCAGTCAAATAATTAGAGATGATAATTTGTCTCATCAACCCATTAAACCCGTAGAGACCTACGCCTAGTAGGATTGACGCGCCACGCCTAATCGGGACAAAAGGACGAGTATGAAGCAACATTTGTCTATCCCGCTGTGAGTCTAGGGTGGGTGCGGGTCATGTTAGAACCGACCTACAGACCCGTGACACACCAAGTATTTCTTTTTTTTATTTTTAATAAATTTAATTCTAAAAATGTGTAGAAATTATTAGAGATGACAATTTGATCGACGACCCATAAATCTATGACAATTTATTTTTATTTTTTATTATATAATTTTTGGAAAGGATTTTTCTATCGTATTGAAAGAACCATGTTATTATATTAATTAATATTGGGAATTTTAAAATTCTAAATAAATGTTTTGTTTTATTTTACGTTCATCAATCAATAATGTATTGCACATAACATTAATTGAAATGGGAAAATATTCATGACTCTTTTCGTTGGTCATGATAACATCTCATCCTACCCCATCACCCTACCTGTCTTGACTTGCCATATGAATTTGTATGTTTGAGGCGGTCTGAGGTGACTTCAAGACTCATTGGGCGAGTCCAGGGTATGGCAAATAGGTACCATTACCATCCCTATAAAAAATCATATCAAAATCAACTATTGCAACTATGAGTTTAACTTCTCGCTCATACGTTATACGAGAAGATTAATTTTGAAAAAAGTTCAATAACAATAAATAATAAAATATTAGACAAAGATGTGTTATGGATTTGCATAACAAAAATAATAAATATACTGTTTTAATTTAGTATTTGACGCGTTAAATTAATGTTTAACTATATTAACAGTTACCCACTTATGTCCTCGATTAATGCTTTATTATATTTCACTTTTAAATCATCTAATTTATTTCATATTATTATTAGTTAATAGTCTAATAATACGCATCAGGCATGCACATCGGTCGCGGATAATAAAAAATTATAAAAACTCGTAATTATATATAAATACTAAAAAAAAATAGAAATGAGCAAACTAAAATAAAAAAGGAATATAAAAAACTAATAAGTTAATATAAATTATTGAAAACTCATGATGAATATCAAAATAAGAAAAGTCTAAATTTTAAAACTCGCAAATGAGGCTTATAAGTTTTCCATTTTTTTTAAATTTTGTTTTAATATAGGTGTTCCATTTTTTGTATTATTTAAATTAATGAGTTAACTTTGTATTGACAAAACTTATATATTGGCAAAACTATACTAATTTCAAATTGTTCTATATTCAGAAGACTTTAATTAAGAAACTCAATCATGGAGATCAATAGTTGTTGAGTTTTAATTTCTTTAACAAAATGTGATTTTTTTTTAATTTACAGATCTAGAGTTTTATTCATGGTAAACACCAACGTAAAATTTTTATAGACAATAATTTAAAAAAATTTATCCAATTGGAAGAATAGTAAAGAACAATACTTAAAACGTAAATATAAACTGTCACGATTTTGATAAAATGTAATTTAACTTTATGATTTTCATATAACCTAATACGCTAAATAATAATAAAAAATAATAATATAAATAGTAATAATAGAAAGTGACATTTTTCGGGGGTTGGTATTCATAGATTAAGGACTCTAAAAAAAGGAAAATTTGAAAATTATGAAATTTTGTGAATTTAGAAGAGGAGAAATTGAGGAAAAAAATTTGAAAATTACGGGAAGATTGAAGGGATAAAGGAAAAGTATATGAAAGCATAGTAATTCTCGGAAAAGGAGCGTCTTTAAGAGCAAAGAAGAATTTCATGGTTATTCTAGCAATATTTTGTAGTTCGCCTTTGAAACAATTGACGGAGCATTAGTTTCATTTACTCATTATTATGGGAATTACTATACTTTCATAAATTAAATAAATAAAAAAAATAATACAAATTAGGGGCACCATCTGTAGAGGTAGTAATGTAGCCCAAATTATTGTGTACATCAAGATAACTCGGCCCAAATTATTGTGCAACATTATGATGAGGTCATGGCAAAATTATGGGTGGGAAAATTATAGTTGGGAATCCAAATCCAATTGAAAACTCTAGTATTATATATGGGCTGGTATGGAGTAACTTTAAGACTCATGGGGTGGGTCTAGGTATAGCAAACCCGCACTATTACTATCCCTACAGATAATCATATCACAGTTAACTATTGCAACTATGAATTTAGCCTCTCACTTGAGCGTTATACGGAAGACTGATTTTCAAAAAAATTCAATAACAATGAATAATGAAATATTGGACAAAGACGTGTTATCGGATTTGCATAACAAAAAGAATAAATATACTGTTTTGATTTAGTATTTGACGCGTTAAATTAATGTTTAACTATATTAATAGTTTCACACTTATATGCTTGATTAATGCTTTACTATATTTCACTTTAAATCATCCAATTTATTTTATATTATTAGTTAACAGTCTAATAATACGTATCGTACATGTACATCGGTAGCAGATAATAAAAAATTATAAAAGCTCGTAAGTATATATAAATGCCAAAAAAATAGAAATGAGCAAACTAAAATAAAAAAAGAATATGAAAAACTAATAAACTATTATAAATTATTGAAAACTCATGATAAATATCTAAATAAGAAAAATTTAAATTTTAAAACTCGAAAATTAGGCTTATAAGTTTTCCTTTTTTTTTTTTTTAAATTTCGTTATAATATAGGTTTTCTCTTTGTTATGTTATCTAGATTAGTAAGTTAATTTTAAGTTGACAAAATTTTTATATTGATAAAACTACACAAATTCCAAATTATTCTATATTCTGAAGACTTTTATTAAGAAACCCGATCATGGAGATCAACAGTGACTGAGTTTTAATTTCTTTAACAAGAAATGATTTTTTTTATTTTTTATTTATAGATCTAGAATTTTATTCATGGTAAGTAGCAACGTAAAATTTTTATAGACAATAATTTAAAAAAGTTTATCCAATTGAGATCGGAACAGTAAAGAACATTACTTAAAAGGTAAACGCAAACTGTCACGATTTTGAGAAAATTTAATTCAACTTTATGATTTCCATGCATTCGATGACGTTAAATAATAATAATATAAATAGTAATACTAGAAAAGTGAGATTTTTTAGGGGGTTGGTTTTCATATATTCAACAATTCTAAAAAAAGAAAATTTGAAAATTATGAAATTTTGTGATTTTAGAAGTGGTGGAATTATAGAATGAATTTTGAAAATTATGGAAAGACTGAAGGGATAAGAGAAAGGTATATGAAAACATAGTAATTCTCGAGAAATGCACGTCTTTAAGGACAAAGAAGAATTTCATGATTATTCTAATAATATTTTACAGTTCGCCTTTTAAACAATTGACGGAGCATTATTTTCACTTACTCATTATTATTAGAATCACTATGCGTTCATAAAATAAATAAATAAATAAAATAAAAAAATAAAACCAATTGAGGCACCATTGATAGATGTAGTAATGTGATTCAAATCATTGTGCAATATCAAGATAACCCGGCCCAAATCATTATACAACAACATGATGAGGTCAGTAAAATTATGGGCGGGAAAATTACGATTGAGAATCCAAATCCAATTGAAAACTCTTGTATTATATATTATATAAATAAATAAAATAAAAAAATAAAAGCAATTGGGGCACCATCAGTAGATGTAGTAATCTGACTCAAATCATTGTACAATATCAAAATAACTTGTCCCAAATCATTGTGTAACATCATGATGAGGTCAATAAAATTATGAGTAGGAAAAATTGCAAGTGAGAATCTAATCCAATTGAAAACTCTTGTATTATATATTATATTATTATATATTATATGATGATATCTATATATTAATCAACAGTTTGTCTGGTTCAATTTAATTGTGGGCTCAATTAAAAATGATTTTTCTGCTCATTGTCTGACTCCTTTAAAAAAAGTAATTGATGATTTCATTATTCTATTATTATTATACTTTTCTTTATTGTTATATTTTTTCTTTTAATCAATTAATTTAGTATTTTTATTTTGGAACTCTATCTATATATTAATTTAATATTTTTATTTCAGAACTCTATCTGCATATTATATTTAATATTTTTATTGACTCTACTTATATATTAATTTAATATTTTTATTTTAGAACCCTATCTACATATTACATTTTAATCAATTTTACTATGTTTGATTATATAATTTAATGATTTTATGTTCTCGTAATAAATTATATTTTACTTTCTCAGCATAATATGTCAGTGAGACACACGAATGTTAAATATATTAGTCCATAAATATACGAGGGTAAAACTAATATAGTATTATCGTGCTTTATTACCTTTAAAGGAAGTAAAAAATAAGAATTAAAAAAAAAATTATTGGTTCATTTATTATACTTTTTCTTGTTGTTATGTTTTTCCTTTTAATCAATTAATTTAATATTTTTATTTTGAGACTCTATTTATATATTAATTTAATATTTTTATTTCAGAACTCAATCTATATATTACATTTTAATCAATTTTATTATATCTGATTGTATAATTTCATGATTTTATGTTCTCCTAATATATTATATTTTACTTTCTCAGCATAATCTGTCTATGAAACATACAAGTGTTAAACATAGTAGTCCATAAATATACGGGTGTGCAATTAATATAGATTATATTATCGAGTTTTATTGCCTGTAAAGGAAATAAAAAATAAGAATTAATAATAAAAAAAATATATGTTCATTTATTATACTTTTTTTTATTGCTATGTTTTTCCTTTGAATCATTTAATTTAATATTTATATTTTGAAACTCTATCTATATATTACATTTTGGTTAAATATATATCATATTTGACTAATGAGTTTGAATTACATGAAAATATATAATATATCAATCTTGATTTCAATATAATTTTTCCTTATTATTATACTTTTCTTTTTAATCATTTAATTTAATACTTTTATTTTGATACTCTATCTATATATTATAATTTCATTAGATATATCTCATATTTGCTTAATTAATTTTAATTTTTCTTTGTTCGATTGTGTAATTTTATCATTTTATATTCTTCTACTTTATTGTATTTTATTTTGCCAGCATAATATATCCGTGAAACGCACGAATGTGAAGCATAATGTGTCCATGAAATGCATGAGTGTGAAACTAATATATATTATACTATCAGATTTTATTATCTTTAAAGGAAATAAAAAATAGGAATTAATTAAAAAAATTATTTTTTCAATTATTATACTTTTCTTTTTAACCATTTAATTTAATATTTTTAATTTGAGACTCTATTTACATATTATATTTTGGTTATATATATGTTATATTTGCTTAATGGATTTTAATTATATGAAAATATATAATATATCAATCGAGATTTCAAGATTATTATTATTATATTTTTCCTTTTAATCATTTAATTTAATATTTTTCTGGGATTCTATCTACTATTACATTTTGGTTAGATTTTTCTTATATTTGTCTAATGAATTTCAATTTTATTTTGTTTGATTGTATAATTTTATGATTTTATATTCTCCTACTTTATTATATTTTATTTTGTCACTATAACATGTCCATAAAACACACGGTTGTGAAGCATATATAGTATGTCTGTAAATACATGGGTGTGAAACTAAATATAGAATTAGACTATTGAGTTTTATTGTATTTAAAAGAAATAAAAAATAAGACTTAATAAAAAAATTATTGATTCATCGAGATATCGATAGACTAATAACAAGAATTTAAAACTATGTCAACAAAATAAAAAATTGATTGTATGCTACTTGCAAATATACAATGCACATTAATTCTATGTAGGTTGTGTTTTTCAATTTCTTTATAACAATAAACTTGACAAGCATAATTATGTTATATTTTATGTATGAAATTTCTTTAGAATTCGTTGCACGGTTGGAAATATAGTGACGTTAGAAATCAATTGTCTTGTACTAATTTGTTAATTATTTATTAAATCGTATAGTTTAAATTATAGTCATTAGATTTCACTTTAGAAGTAATTGGCCGTCGATAAAAGTGATTATGGGGGTAGAATTTCACAAACAGCAGAGCCACTCTGCAGCCTTAATGGAGTGGAAGTAATTGAAGGTTCAAAGCCACCGTAGGAATCGGTGTACCATCCATAGTCGAGCTCAATGTGACCAACAAATTACAATTATTTAACTCTTCAATTGTATGATATGCTGTGCTGCCAATATAATTTAACTTAGCCCTTTCTGCAGATTGTTTTTATTGACAAGAAAGGACAATAAAGATAAAAACTAAAGCAGATTATGTTAAGCACTCATAACATACAAGAAATAATTTAACAATAAGCCAAGATTCAGTTCACATATTATTAAGAGCTGATGGTCACCAGAAGCCTTCAGACACCATCTGATTCTTGAAAGTTCGATCGTCGTCATAGCTTAACTTCATGAACCACGGAAGAAGTGAGTGCAAAACTCCAACATTGCAGAGATTCTATTTTTCCTTCTAATGTTTCCACAACCCTGCTCGTTGATGGTCAAAACATAGGATCAGTGTGTATGCACCATAAGCCAAATGTTAACATGAAGAAAAACACACACACAAATGAGTATCTCAAACTATATCATGGAGACTCCAACTCATTAAAAATGCTTATAAGGTTTCTTGTAATAAATAAGACAACAGCAAAAATGTAATTAGGGTACTCTAGTTCAACTCCAAATCAATGGGGCGCAACACGGAGCTAATTCCTAATAAGGATACAACCACAAAAATTAAAGGATTCTGTGAGTATTGCATGCCTAATTTGTCCTTCACATTATTCGTTCAGTAAACAGCACAGCCAGATATAAAAAATGCCACATTATTTACTGTCTGTTTTTGGTTCTACATTTACTTTTTCTTAGCTGAAAGCATATGTGGAAAATTTACACCCTTTTGATAACAATAAAAGCAGTGTTTAAGAACATTCTTACCATACATTTCTATTAACAATAAAAGAAATCTCATCAGCTGGAACTAGTAGTTATAGATAGAGCCACTTATCCACCTCAGTCAGTGAATTTGCTGAGGAGTGTATATGCTTGCCCTTAAAAAACACATCATCATCCGTTTCGGGTCAAGAAGGGAATTTTACACTTCTTGAACATTCAGTATACCATTAGTATCCATTTCATTATTCACCATTTTGTTCTCAATTTCAAACTCATTGTCGCCCCTTGTTTCCTTCAGAAATGTTAAAACCTCATCCATAGAAGGCCTCAGATCCTTTTCAAGCTGTAGACATCGGAAAGCTAACTCTGCTACAGAAGTAGTCATTCTTGTCACTTCGGGATCAGAGTCAAATCCCAGAGATGGATCTATTAACTCATTAAATGCACACCTTTGGATTCTGCTTATTGCTAGGTTGGCTAAGTTGACTTCATGCCTATGCCTACTTATATCCACGGCAGGCATTGATG
>CAVNYN010286468.1:0-15090 GCA_963692815.1 Nyctanthes arbor-tristis | reverse complement strand
ACTAGTTATTAGGATTCTACTTCTCTTGTCGTTCAAAGGAAAAGCAAGTTTAAGATCATCCCAATCCTTTTCAGTCCGTACATCATCCAAAACAATTAAATACTTTTCATTCTCCAGATTTTTGTTGATTTTTGCTGCTAAATCCTTTGGCTCGCTATACTTATCATTGGGGACCAGGTTACCAAATTGACCAAGAATATGAAGGAAGACTTCTCTTCTACTATAAGCATCAGAAATGTAAACCCACACACGCTTGTCAAATTCGCGTTCCATTGTATAATGGGAAAATATCATATTAGCTAGTGTTGTCTTGCCGATACCTGGCATTCCAACTATAGATATAACTTGTAGATTCTCCACACTGTTGGTAAGAAGATGGATAACTTTGTGCGCATCCTCTTGAAAGCCCACCACATTTTCCTTCTCTACTTTCGGAGTTAGCTATGGCATACATGGAATTCACAATCACGTTAGGTGATGACAATGCCAAAAATTCGAATAAAAAGAAACATTTCAATTACTGCATAGAATAAAAAAATGAGACTACCCAAAAAAAAAAAAAAAGAAAGAAAGGATGAATACCATACTCGTCACAAGATGTTCATGAAAAAGAAATCGGCTCGTTAGTATATGAATGAATAATGTTTTGTAGTATTAGTGGTGTCGAACATGACCCGTCTAGATAGCAACATATGTGACATTAAATCATAAAAGGGAGTTAAGACATGTGACTCGGCAAAAATTTTCTCCTACTCCCTTAAGTATGCTGATGAAAAAAGAGCCACTCATAGACTACCACATGCCCATATATAGATTTACGTGGCTGTAGCATGTATGAATACATGAGTAATATATTGTTATTTTTATTACTGCTGCTGCCCTTTTCCCACAAAAGATGGTCTTTTTTCTATTCCGACCAGTGGGGGATATTATCACTAACACCATCATCATCATCTCTCTCTTTTCTTTTTTAGCACCTGATGAACCCGAATTAAATTTTATATCATGAATAAAAAATTTGCACATAAGAACCCATATTCTGCTATTCAATAATATACGTCGGAGGCTACAAAAAAATAAAAATAAATAATCTACACATCAGCTTTATTATCAGTTACCTTCTTGCGTTTTTTGCTCCCATCCTCTGCATCCTGCCTTGTAATACTGATGTATTCATGTACAAGGCTCTTGATTCTCGTAATCTCTAATTCGGACATGTTTTTTAGATGGTCCCATGCCTGCTTCTCTGTGTCACTGCCTTTATTCTTAGCTCTCTCAAGAATAAGTTCGTCCATGACATCTTCCGCAACAAATATTATGACTCTGATTTCCCTCACCAGTACTTTCAGGGTTTCGTCCTCGATTGGATTCCTGGTTACCTTGTTGAGGAAATCATTGAGATACTGTAGATTACTTCTCAAAGATTGAGGAATCCCCTTCTTAGAGGAAGCAACGAGCCGATATAGATTTTCTAGTATAAATGCCAGACTAGCGTCTGCCATCTCTAATTTCTCGCAACAAAATCAGATGGAAAACGGTTGACTGACTCAATAAGCACCATATACTCTATTCTGTGTTACATGATGGTAATACATATGTTCAATATCGACTTGATCAGATGATTGCTTCGTTTTTCAATTCTATATGAAGGCGACTTGATCTAATCTCTTTTCTTCGACTGCTAGTCAACTATAATATTACGGAAAACAGTAAAATATTCTCCATACACACAACTGACAGATCAACTCAATGTAAGGCAATATATATATATATATATGTATAAAGAAAAGCCAGCAATTCAATAATAATAATATTATTATATATCATCATCGTTATCAATGATAATAATAATATAATAAAAGAATAAACGTCTTCCTATAATTTTGTTCAATTCATAAAATTGCAGTACACTAATCGTGGATCTTATATATATTCCAGTATTCGAGTGATAATAATTATTATGGTTGGTGATATGCCATGTTTATCGAGCAATCTCGTTAATTCTTTTGAGTAAACGAATGTTTAGACTGTAGATGAATTATTTTAAATTGGCTAAGAAATGGTAATTCATTCTTACTGTTATATAGAAGAGAGGAGTTAATTCGCATAATATATCTCTAACATTTCAATTTTTGTGGAAAGTAAGCCCAGCCTTCAAACTTGAAAATTATGACATTAAATCCGACATTTTTCACGCAATTTAATCTTTTTGTTTTAAAAAGACAATGAAACCCTCAAATTCTAATTTAGTTAAAATCGGTATAAGATAAATAAATAAAAACCACGAATATTAAATTTTGGGAGTCATTTTCCAAAGCATCCCGAAAGTTTTGTAATAATACCTTACATCTCACATGGCGTGTAGGGATATATGCCACACGTATTTAAAATACACATGGTATGGATGAAATATACGTTGCATGCATCCATATATATCACACGAGGTGATGAGTTTTGTTACAAACCTCCGGGAGGTTTTTGAAAATTTTTCTAAATTTTAGTATTAATTTCTTTTTGAAACACCATCAAATTCATGTAGTTGCAACAAAAAATATCTAATTCATCATGAACTCAATAGGAGCCTCCTAAATGAAATAGTATTTTTAGCAACGCAATCCTGCAAAGCAGGATGGACCAAGCTACCTCGCTCTTCTTTGCATGCGACTATTTATTTAACTAAAATGAATAACAATGCAAAATAGATGAGAAAAAATTTTAAAAAATGACAAAGGAGATAACAATTTAGATTGATAGACAAATTGAAAAGTTGAACCGAACAGCCCCACCCTTACATCAATCGGTTCGCACCTGCCCCACATTAAGCAGATAGAGTTGCGAATAAATCCACCCTACTATCATAGTATCATCTCGAAATTATGATCAGTTGATTTTTTTAAATAAATTATATTTTTTCTTATTTTTAACTCTTTCTTATTTAATAGTAATTTTTAGTTCAATTAAAATTTGATGGTATTGTAGTCTTTTTAAGTTAAAAATGTTATATTGCGCTAAAAAAGTGAAATTTGAGGTTAGAATTATCAAATTTTAAAGTTTAGGATTAGATTACATGATAAGATAAAAGCTAAAGTTAGATATACAGCGCTAATTAGCCGAAGATAGGGTCAATTCATTTGTATTTTAGTTTTTAAATTTTTATGCATTAAACGGCAATACAAAGAAAAGGACGGCAAAATAATAAAATAACGACTTGATACAACGCAGTCATTTTATAATACTTTTCCTGAATTATTATTCAACACGAAATAAGAGAAACTTACACTGGGTCATTCAGTCATTCTATAATAATTTTCGTGAATAAAAATTGAGAGGGTATAACTATAATAAAATAACAACTTGATACAACACATCATTTTATAATACTATTCCTGGATTATTCAACACGAAATAAGAGAAACTTACAGGGTCATTCTATAATACTTTCATGGGAACAAAATTTTTTATCCTACACTACGAAGAAACCAAAGTACGGCGTCATTTTATAATACTTTTCTTAGATAGTTGCATATAAGCATCGTCGCCAAACTCAAGGTATCTTTTTTCATACTTCAACCCAAAAAAAAGGTCAATGTCATGTGTATCTTTTTCTTCTCTTATCTTAAATATTAGGTAATACAAATAATACTAATAACAATAACAATAATAATCATACAGTGAAAGACAGCTAATTTTGAAATATAATAATGCTCTAGAGTCGTGTATATTTGGCATAGATCGAAGGAAAGTTCTAGGATAAGTACTCCCATGTTTTTTATTTTTTTATTTTTGTAAATAAAGCACTATCATAGTCGTCGTGTAGTTTCCAGGTTTTCTGTTGATCACTCTAGATAGTGGAGATTTGATTTCCCCACTAGTTATTAATTCATAAAATAAAATAAATCGCAATGCAAAGAAGGAGAGGGTGTCATGACTTATGTAGTCCAATGGCATTTGAGTAGCTGCTTATACTGTCGGTTTTGAGTTCGATTTCCCTTCCATATAATCTATTTCTAATGTTCAGAAAAAAAAAAAGAAAGAAAGAAAAAAGAAAGAGAGGTGACATCCTAAAGAATAATAGATAATAGACTTTAAAAAAAGAGGGTCGGAGGTTTGAGTAGAGAGAGAGTGGGTCTGTAACTAAAATTCGTCTTCCCGGCGATGTTGTGTTCCCTAGTCTTACGGGAAGACCTTTTGCCGATGAATTGCAAAAGAGAAATGGTTCAATTCTAAGCTTTAGCAAGTCGTTTGAAGATGTATTATCAGCGAGCGAATTTGAATCAATTACGATTTGTAATACGTCGGTGTTCAAGAACGAATCCATATGTGGGATCACTCCCAAAACCCGACAAGTCAACATGAATATCAACATATCATGTGTTTTGTGTGTGCTAGCCAGATGAGAAACATAACTTTCGATATTTACCTGGTTCACATTAATCACATAGACGAAAATCAGAGGTTTGATCCTTAATTACTATAAATATACCTTTATCATTAAGGTATTTCAAAATTTTAATCGTAACATGAGCGGGTTTGTTGTGCTATTTTTCTGTGTGTAAGCCGTTATACGTACGTACTGCCATGCTCTGTTGATGAACTCTGCAGCTCCGAGCCTCTTATTAGTATATTCTTATATTAACTAGATTGATAGAAATGTTCAAGCACCAAAACTTCATCAAGATATGGCCGGTGTTAGGTTTTTCATTACGTAATAAAACCCAGGGTAAGGATGGAAATAATTCAGACCCACTGTTATTGTAGGCTGAAAGCCTTGGACTGAACTATATTATACGTGTTCCACAACTGGCAACTGGATTGGCAGACTTAGTGAGCTGTCTGGAGATAATAGGCTCTGGGCCGCATACCCTAATGCCCACGATGATAGCACTATATAAACGTAACCCAATTTCATTTTAGGGTGCGGCAAGTGGTGCATGGCAAGCGATAGTGTGTGAAAAACAAGACGTCAGCTTTTGTTGTATAGTCTTGTGGAGCGTTACCTAAGCCATGACCTTCGTGGTCCACCACTACTACCGGGGTCATAGAAGAGACGATAGGGAGTTTTTATTCTGTTTTGTAATACGTTCTTGATTTCTTGTACATTGATGTAGTTTATGGTGTTAATTCTTGTAATAACTTTTGTGTATACGAAGATTAAACCCCAACACGTAAAAGGCGGACGTTGGAGCAATGTGGTTGCACTTGCAGAGGAGATGAAACCTGCCACCTTTGCGAGCCCATAACATTCAGATCTGGAAGAATTTTGACGGTCTAGGACTAGATCTAGACTCCTAGCAATAATAGCTTTCTGGGGGTCTACTGTGTTTGGTAATTGGAGGAGTGTAGGTTATGCGTAGCTGGAACATCCCATCGGGACTGCCAGAATATTGACTGGAGAATAACAGAATGTCTGTCGTCCAATGGTGGCACCAAGGGTGGTGTTCAACATGTATTTTGAAGAGCTTTATAATGGTACCAAGTTTGTGAATTTTGGACATTGGTAAGGTAGTGAAACATTGAGAAACAGGACACTTTAGTAGTACAGTGACTATTTATAGCGGCAAAAAACTTTCTGGCTTGATTTTTTGAGCGTCTGGTGGTTTTGGCCAAGATTCCAGTGGCCTTGGACTCTTCTCTATATGGCCTTTCTATAAACGTCAAGTTTGCAAATTTTGGACCTTCTATAGTAACAAAAATGTTGCAAAAGTGCGGTTCAAAGACGCTGTGTGGAGGTTTGATGGCTTGGCTCGTGATATGCCTTGGTGACTAAATGGCATTTGTCTTTCCTGTGTTACAAACTGGCTAATTGGTCTGCTTGGTTTATTAAATAGTTTGTTGAGTCTTTTGTTACCTAACAAACTAGGGGCGAGGATGGGAAATAATTCAAATCCGTTGTTATTATAGGTTGTGAGCCTCAGACTCAAATATATTGTACGAGCTCTACAGCTGGAAGCTGAATTGGCTCAAGATTGACTTAGTGAGCCGTTTGGATGTAATAGGCTTTGGGGCAGATGCTCAAAGGTCCACAATGATAGCACTATATAAACGTAACGCTACTTTATTTTAGGGTACAACAAGTGGTGTGAGGCAAGTGAGAGTGCGTGGAAGACAATACGTCGGCTATTGTTGTGTTGTCTTGTGGAATGGTAACTAAGCCTAACCTTCGAGGTCCACCATCTCCGCCGGAGGCGGCTCTGGTGGTTGGATGTAGGAAAGAGGATAGGGATTTTTATTTTTGTTTTGTAATACATTCTCGATTTCTTGTACATTGATGCAATTTATGGTGTTAATTCTTGTAATAACTTTTGTGTGTGGCATGATTAAACCCCGACAAGTGGTATCAGAGCCTCAGTTGCAATTTGGAACCAAGAAATAAATCGTAGAAGGCAAACATTAGAGGAACGTCGCTGTGCGCGTAGAGGAGATGAAACATGGCACCTACATCAGCAAATAACTTTCAAATCTAGAAGAATTTGGATGATCGAAGGTCAGATCCAGACTTTTGGCGAGAAGAGCTTTTTGGTGGTTAGGTGTGTTTGCAAATATCCTCATTTACTTAAATGATCTAAATGAATTTATAGGATAAAAAAGCTGCACTGAGAGAGAAGTTGAGTTAATTCCCTGAAATGCCACTGTACTTTTAAAAAATTATCTCAAATGCCATTGTATTTTAAAACTTACCCGAAATGTCATTGTACTTTCAAAAAGCTATCTCAAATATCATTGTACTTTAAAACTCACCCGATATACCACTAAACTTATGAAAGTCTTTTCCCGTTAGTCACTCCTATTAAAAAATATAACTGACTTGATGACATAACTAATGGAAGTTACCACGTGACATCTTGACTGTTTTTAACCGGGTGTTGACAGATTGGCAAATAAGATGATATTTTCACAAGTTTAGTGGCATAAGAGGAAAGTTTTATAAAACTTTATAAAGTTTGAGTGCCATTGTACTTTATAAAACTTTTCTCATATGCCACTAAAATCGTGAAAATGTTAACTCATTTGCCACTACATCAATACCGGGTTAAAAAAATAACGATATAGATACCACGTGGTAAATTCTGTCAGCCATGTCGTCAAGTCTGTTACATTTTTTAACGGGAGTGGCAAACGGGATAACACTTTCATAAGTTCAGTGGCATATCGGGTGAGTTTTAAAGTTTAATTATATTTAAGATAATTTTTTGAAAGTACAGTGGCATTTCAGGTAAGTTTTAAAGTACAATGGCATTTGAGATAACTTTTAAAAGTACAGTGGCATTTCGAGTAATTAACTTAGAGAAGTTCAACTGACATATCATTAAATCTTATATTTTGTTCATTGAAAATTATAACTTCCACAAGTGCACGGGTCGTGAAAAATAATAAAGTGGACAATAAGTCTGGGTTGTCATTCCTATAAGGATCGGATTGAGTACGAAAATTATTAGTTCTTACTTTATTCGAATGATCAAATCTTGAGTTTTATTAAAAAATGAAAATAAAATAACAACTTAATAAAATTAAGTAAATTAAATATATATGTATACAATGTTTTATAGGGAAAAATACGACGAATATGTGTTAGGACTCATGACTTCACCATAATTGGTCAACCTAGTCTTGCGACAATTAATCTATGTTAATGATCGAATCCCACTAAATTAATTAACTACTCCTCTCTAAGCTAGTTAATCATATTTAATTAGACCTCTTCATTTATCTCTAAGTGAGCTTGTTATCAACACTTTTAAATGTATTAATCAACAAGACCTTCATGTAAACCTCCTTGAAGTTCAACCCACGGTGATTATACTAACTATAAGCAAATTTTTTTGTTTTGTCTAAATTAATGATTCTTATTACATAAGCTAACTTAAATATTCCTTCCTCGAATTCAATAAAAGTCGATAGATTCATTCATCTATTGGCAAAAAAGATAAAGACAAAAAATATACCAATAAGAATTTAACACAGGAATTAATTACATAAATTAAGCATGAAAAACTTAGCTATGGTCCGAACTAAGTTATGTCGTTCGTCCTAACTTTAAATCAATTTAGTTACACATCATAAATGAGAAACAAAAATAAATAAAATAAAATGCATAACCAGGTAATTAGATCTTAAATAAGATGAAGAACTCTTACATCAAGTTTCTCCTTCTTGAATCTCAACCTTGATCCCCGAACCTTCAAAAGTTGTGTTTTTCTCCTACTTTTCTATGATGTCTTGTGTATTCTGTAACTCTCTTCCTCTTTCCCTATTTTATAATAGACTTGTAAGCCCTAAAAGGAGGTTAAAATTTGTGCAAAAATCCTCCTAAAATGAGAATCGACATAATTGTGTGGCCGCAAAGGTTTTTCCTATGGTGGTATGGTGTATTTGAGATGCCTCTTGCGCCTGGAAACCTTTTGCTGTGGCCACGTTGCTTTGTTATGTTGCTTCCGTAAGCCCTGTACCTTGCGGCCACATGCTTACAAACATGATTTTTTGCTCTCCGAAGTTCGTTCTCGCGGCCGCTAGCTTGTGACTTTGCGACCACAAAGTGTATTTACTTTACCTTGCCTTTATTTCAGTCCTCAACTTTTTCCTTGGTCCTTTTTGGTCCTGAAGTGCAAATTACACTTGCAAAATTTATCCAAATTCGTGTGTTTCACTCCCTTTTGGATTGTAAGCTACAAATCAACACAACAACACTTAAATACACACAATTAAGTTAAAAATCATAAACTTTAACACACAATAGAGTATATAATAAACATAAATCATCCACTTATCAAATACACGCAAACCTAAACTGTTGTTTGTTTCCAAACAAAAAAAATATAATAACACTAAATATCACAAAAGACTGATAAAAACATGATCTTTTTTTTTTTAACTTTTTAATCTCATGATCATTTTTTTTTAACTTTTTAATCTCTCTTTCTTTTTTATTTTTATGTGAGCAAGCTTGCCTAATAGAAAGTTCTTAAAACAATGCCTTAGCTAAATATGGATTAATTTTTATATGTTTATTATTAATAGGTGGCTTCATAAGTATATACTTGATTATGTTCAAACACTTAAATTAATTAGGAATGTAAAATATCCATTAAAAGTATTTAGATTCTGAAACAAAATCAAGTAAATAACGGTGTTATTTATATAATAGTTTACTTTTTTAATCCTTTTTAATTGCTTTTATTGTCTACTTGAGTTACATTCTATTAGTTTACTATTTTATTAAATAAATTTTTATCAGATAAACATTGGAAAAAATTTAGGTAATTCTTGCGAAATATCAATAATATTATCATTCTGAAACAAATTTAGTTTATTTTAGATAAGTACATTCATCATCTAATTATAGCTACTTATTTTGAAAACTCTATTTAAAAAGTTGGACTGATTTATACTAAGTGTTTATTAAGTTACTTATTTTGTAATTATTTAGCAATCTTTTATTCTCATCATGCATACTTTGTTTATATATTTCAAAATATTCTAATATATTCATTCAATAAATAAATGAAATAATTTCTGATGAATAGTTTATAATTAACATTTTAGAGTTTATAAAATGTCTAATATATAATCTAGTTCCTAAGTAAATTAAATTATTTATTTACTAATGTCACGTAATTATATTTTATATCTAATTTAATATAACAAGTATTAGTCTATGATAAGATAACAAGATATTGCGGTTGATAAGTGTCTATAATTATACGTTATTCAATCTTACATATTAATCATTACATATAATTATCTTTGGTAATGCCCGTGTAACGCACAGGTAAAAATCTAGTTTTTTTTTTTTAATTACAAGAGAATTGTTGGGGAAGAGAATCGAATTCTAATATAGGATATGACAAACTAACACGGATGCCATTAGACCACATAGTCTTGGCGAAAATCCAGTTCTATTAAAATCTATTAATGTATAAAAATCCATATATCTTAAAAAATCCATTGAATTCCATGTTAGGGGCATCCTAAATGATGACACATTTGGCATAATAATTCCAAACGAAAATTCTATGGGGTATAAAAAGGGGACATTATTAGGTGATATTCTTGTGTGACACACTTGTATTGAATGATAAAAAAATAGTCATGTTATCATCACCCAATAACTGTGTGTCACATGAGAATGTCACCTAATAATGTCTCATTTTCATATCTCTCTAGAATTGCTCAATTCCAAATCGGCAGCATAAGCCTATGAAATATTATTTTAACCAAAGCCCACATATTGTCCTTATCAACATTAGAGATTTTTTTAGAATTTTAAAAAAAAAATCCTAAGAGCTATATGGTCACTCAACACACAAGCAACAGTTTAACTAGATTCTTGGCTAATTATAAATTTGGCATTTTTGGCCATTGTGTTGTGTTACATTGTTCAGATTAAATACATGCACACCATAGATATGCCTAAAAATTCCAAATATATATATATATATATTAAATCATTGTTGTCGGGTACAGTTTACCGATTTTTCCTATCTAAAACTCTATCTGACACCATTGCTTATAATGTCGAGCAATTCTAGGGGGACATGAAAATAAGATATTATTAGATGACATTCTCATGTGGCACACATTCATTGGGTGATGATTACGTGGTTACTTTTTCATCATCCAATACAAGTATGCCAATATCACCTAATAATGTTCTCTTTTTATTTCCGCCTAGAATTTTTCTATAATGTCATACCATACCGGTTGTCATTTTTTGTAAAAAAATTGTTACAAATATAATAGTGAAGGATTGAACTCATGACCTATATGTTAAGAAATAGCTTTTAAACCATTGTGTCATCTCATTTTTTAACAATATTCATTTATATATTATTACTATACTCGCGTGTTTTTACTTAAAAAATATTATTATTAACCACATATAGTTGAATTGGTAACCGAGTCACCAATGACCCACCGGTTGAACCAAAAACTCATTAGCCCAGTACAGTTATCGGGTCAATAACCGAGTCATTATTAAAAACTATGGTTGAGTTCATATTTAAGCTACAACAACTTTATCGCGTATAAAGACTTGCAATCAAAGATAATTTCCTAAAGCAATTAAAACCCATGCAGGGCTACCCGGTTGTCACTTGTCATAAAAATATTGTTACAAATCTAATTGTGAAAAATTGAACTCATGTCTTATATGTCAAGAAGTAGCCTAAACCATTATGCCAACTCTTTTTTATTTGGTTAACAATTTTCATTTATATATCACTATTCTTGCGTATTTTCACTTAAAAAATGTTATCATTAACTAGATATGTTTGAATTGACAACCTAGTCAGCAATAACCTATCGATTGAATCAGAAACCCATTAATCCAGTACAGTCACCGAGTCATTGATCGAGTTAATAGTAAAAACTATGAGTTTATGTTTACTCTACAACGAATCTATTGCATATAAGAGATTGCAATTAAAGATAAGTTTCTAAATCAAACCTATTTCATTTGCTTATTCAAATCAAAGATTATTCTCAAATACTAGCCTCCAAAATTTTCAATTATACGAAATTAATTAAAAGTGTTAATTCAAATTATTGATAAAAATATGAATCAAATTAACAATTCTACTGCTGCAAATATTGTATTTAAAGACGTTTTCAAAATTTGTATTAGTTGAATAAGTAACATATTTTAATATTCAAATAAAATTATTGATTTGAGATATTGTATGTGTGCATCCTAATTTCATTGTCACTTTATAATTATTGTGCAATTTCAATTCCAATTTATTAGTGGTTCATTCCGTGCATTGCACGAGTGCTAATTATCTGAATAGCTACTCTTATGATATAGGCATCCAAAGATCAAATTGAAAAGGAATTGATGTTAATATTCTAAACTTGGTAAAGTTATATAATTTTGAAGAACATTAAACTTTGTAACTTATATATTTATATTATTATATTTTGAAGATTTGTCAAATTAGGATAATTTATATAAAATCAATAAAAGTAACAATATATGGAGAATCAAGAATGGTTGAGTATTTTCTATAAGTTTCTTGAATATAAGTTAAAATTTTCTTTTTTATATTTTGTATTATGTTTTGTGAGAGAGTTTTTATAATTTCATCATTGCAAGTGTTCATATATATGTTTACTAAAATAAGTGTATGACTCATTGGTATTTTGCTACGTTGTTCATTTATGATGTATGTTTTATGGAAATAACTACTAGACTTTCGATTTACATAGTGTCTAAGTTTGATTAATAAAATATGATATTTCAACGGTTGGGGATTTAGCTTTTTGACATCAATTATAGTGAATTGAATGGTTTGTGGACAAGTTCTTGTGATACGGGGTGACTGTAACATAACCTTCTAAATAATTAATTGGTTTGTAAAAATAAGGATTGATTGGTGGAAGACAATAAGATCTTTCACAACCGTATGTTCTATAGACTGTTTTCATTTTTTTATTATTTGAAATAGTAAAAAATAATAGTGTTTTTTAAACGTATCATTTCATAACTTTTGATAACTATTATATTTCTATTACTATGTTTCACTCTTGACTTAAAACAATACATAATATTTGGTTATTTTACTATGAGTTCAAAGGATGTTTGTACATATTTCTTTAATATTTAGATTGCTAAATATTACATGTATTATAACATTTCCATTATGTGACATTTCTATAATGGTCTTGGATTTCAATTATCTAGCTATAAATTGTAGGACATGGATGCATTTCTTAATATCAGTTTGAAATTCAACTAATAATTCATTGATATTAATATATGTTGCACATTGAGGTGTCAAATTCTGCAATGGAGACCGCAATATTGGATTTCATTAAACAACAAATTTTAGTATCAACTGTCTTTGTTCAATGTTCACGTAACCAATGAATATCTTTTAATTGCTTCTCCTAATTGTATATGTGAAACATCTATATGTGCTCGTTAATTATTTGAATGAAATTTCATGAATACAATTTACAGTCTTAATTTTCTTTACATTAACATATGTAATGTGAGTTTTGATACATGAGTTGACGTGTTTTGGAAATAATTAAAATACAAAACAAAGAATTCATTAGATACTACTAGCTAGTGGAGGATATACATAACTGCATACAGATTGTGTATTTTAGTTGCTTTAAACAAAATTATGCTATATTTTAAATATGATATTTCTTTAGAACTCTACCCGTGCAATGCATGGGTGGAAATCTTGTTAATTGTTAACCAAGAGTTTAGATAAAAGGTACCAATTAAACATCTTATTCAAGAATATATATTAGAACAATGTATTTCCAACAACACAATTGGATATTTAGCCCAAAAAATGCCAATTAAACATTTGATCTAGTAAAACACAGCTGAAAGAATTTGATATTGAGAATGTAATATGTAAATATATGAAAATTTACAATAAAGCAAGAAAATGAATGAGGACAAAATTATGTCAAATTTGAAAGTTTAGGGATGTACGTAGATTGAAATTACCTAGATTTTATTCTTACTTAACCCTTTAGTACTAATGTGCCGTTGTAATGGTAAATTTTTAAGAAAGGAACAAAATATGTGAATTTACGAAAGACTGAAGACAAAACAGAGGAAAAATAAAGAACATGGAAAATTGTGTCCAATTTAAAAGATTGGGGACAGCCCACCCTTTTTTTTGGGGGGGGGTGCAAAGTGAAGATTACGCCATACAGGTGCTACAAAAATCTCCATTTGTTATATTTCTCTTTTCATATAGAATAGCATGCTAACGGGGCTATTAACATTTTGACAAGGAAAGATCATTGTCACGTTAAAAGATTTATTTAGAGGGGGAAAAGCTAAATTTGAAAAATGATCAAGATATTAATTACTGTATAGATTTAGATGAGATAGAATTTCAATATTTAGTGATTCTAAGAATTTTTTATATTATTTTATTTATTTCTTGGTTATCAAGTCACATAGGATCTGTCAAGATCTTTGTAGTCCAGTGGCATTCGTGCTAATTGTTTACACCCTTGGTCAAGGGTTCGATTCTTCTCCCATACACTCTCCTTGTAATGTCCCAAAAAAAGGCACAAAGGATCTATTTAAAGTTATAGTTATAAGTCATTGTAATTCGTTTGACTTTTTAATAGAATTAGAGATATTGGAGTTTTTTTCTAATCATATACCTATAGTTGATTCATGTATGAATCTACGTTCGCCTGCATAATAAATGGTCCATAATCTATTCAAAAGGTTAAGGAGGTTTTTCTTTTTGGTTTCCTTTTTCCTTTTTTTTTTTTTTTAATTACAAGTATAAGTAGTACAAATTTATAATTAATGCATATACAATTATATCCAAATGAAGCCCAATGTAAAGTAATAAATAAACCAACAATAATGTTGGAAATATTCACACAACTGATCACGATTACTTGTTGATTTTCCAAAAATCATAAAAAATCTTTGTTAATTTCAGCATGTTTTTAGTCGTCAGTTTCTAAAAAAGAAAAAAAAAACCCCATTTGCTTTCATGTTTTTGAAAACGATTTTCTGAAAATATGGAAAAATGTTGTGAAGAAATTTCAAAGACACTTAGCCGTTTCAAGTGTTTTCAGTGTTAAAAAAAGGGTAATAACTTCCTTTTTTCTATTAAATTACTTTCAAAACACAAAATTGAAAATAAATTAAAAACAATAAATTGAAATTCAAAGAGAAAGCAGCCTAGTGATATGGTATATTAAAATTACGGGAGAGTTTTGTAAGCACTTTTTCAAGTTGAAGGACTAGTTGCGATATAGACCTTCTTCGAAAAATGAAAAAAAAAATAAATAATAAATAAAAACTTAGAGTGAGCCAACAAAATTAATAATTATTATAATTATAATATATAATAATGCATCGCAATATATTTTTAATAAATGATTTCTGGATCTCACTGAAGGTCACTCTTTAGCACATATATCTTCACAGAAGAGGTTGGAATTTAACGTTTGCCTGAAAATTTCATCTCGAAAAGCAACGGAAAGGAAGCAGTGACCATAGATTCATCCTGACTGTTATCATGTATCATTTTCAAGTAAGCATTGACTCTCTTCACTGTTCCATTATTTGCTCTTTTTTTTTTTTTTTTTTTTTGGGTT
>CAVNYN010286460.1:2520-18637 GCA_963692815.1 Nyctanthes arbor-tristis | reverse complement strand
ATTGCACTTAAGTCCCTAAACTTCTTGAGTTGTTCCCAATTGACTCAAAAGACATATTTTACGCTTTTTTAAGCATCGATCTATATTCCTTTTACATGATTGACCCTTATTCCAATCAAAAGAATTCCTTTTGCTTTCTTGCATCCAAGTCCATCTAGATCTTTAATACTTTCTTAGTTGGAATTAACTTATGAATTTGCATTATTCCCGTTATTGACTCTTGAACTTCTTTAGCCTTTTGGGACATGTCGGTATATGGACCAAACTTTGCTTCTCTTAAATTTCATCATCGAATATAATTGTTGAAAACTTTTCCATTTTGATCAACTCATTAGAGTACGATTTCGGGTAAATGAAGAAACAGATAGATGTCTTATTTTATGAATAATATAAATTTTGCTTATTAATATACATTCAAAAGATATAACAAAAAGTGATTGTTCAAGAAATTTGATTACCTATGGTGCCAAACTTTGAACCATAAACTAAACTTATGGACAATTAAAAATCAACCCAATTAACTATAATGAATTGACGAAATTGTTTTAACTAATGGAATAAATGGTCCTGGAAATATTGACACCCATAGAATTTAATTGTAAACAATGATAAATTTTAGTAGTGTCTTTGGATCTCTTGATTTGATATTTGGAATTTGAAAAGATAATAAATGGCAAGGACAAGATAAGTAATTTGAATTCCTTCAAATTTTGTCTAGGCTCATGATTTTTTTCATTTCTAAAATACTCTAAGGACATATACAAATATGCGTAAACATTAAAGTGTAAAAGATTGTTCATGGTTACGCCCTTCGATTTGATCTATTACCTCGTTCATTATTATGCCCTTCAAGTTGGCCAATTGTCTCCTTCGTTGTTGTGGTCCAACAAACCTTTGCATGTTGTTTCAATGTATCTTGGAACACTTGCTCTTTTAGCCAACATTTCTAAGGTTCTTCAAACCAAGAATTTGCTTTCCCGAACATTGATTTCTTCTTGATACAATTTTAAACTCCCTCAAATTGTCAAAAATTGCTATTCAACATGTGGTTTCTTTGAACTACTGAAAAGCTTTTGAAATAATATCTTTTTAGTTCTTACTAGAAAAGACCATACTCTTTTAAGAACCCATTTAGACAAATTAATTGAATCACTTGTCTCATTTTGCTAGACTCAATACTCATTCTATATTCCCTGCTTGAAAATTTCATTTTCTTGAATATAACATTTTGCTTATAAATGATTGGCCTTTTCCCCTTCTTGCATGTACAAACCCATTGCACTATATTCGTCAACAATAATTTATTGCTGTATACTTGAACTTGGAAACATCTCCCTTTTCTTTGATATTAGTAGTCTCTTTATTTCGAGACTTTAATTTCTTGTTAGCCCTTCATTGATCCTAAACTTTGTCTTGTGTTATTCTCAAGAATAACTCAACAATGAAATCATTTTTGATAAAAACGAAAACACGTTGGTAAGGTTTTTCCTTTGATATATGAATCAATATCAGTTTTTTTGTAAAATTGAAAGTTATTCCTTTTTTTTTCTTATTCTCACCTATTATTAATTGTACTTGATTGTCTATTTGAAATTTTGAAATCTCTTTTGGATTTCTCTATTACTGTCTTTGCTTGACTATATGCCTTTGTTCAAAAACCTTCTGTTACTATTAATTAAGCTCATAAAATTGTTTGACTATTGTCTATCGATAATGGTTTTTCTCACAATTTCGAAGACCTTATTTATCTGACAAAGGACTCCATGTTTCCGCCTTTGTCCCTTTCAACTTCGTTTGGTTACTAGGGATATTAACTCTTCTACAATTCTCGATTATTTGTTGACCTTGCTCATGCCAATGGCCCTATATTTTGTTTGTTCTCCAAAATTCCTTTGATATATGAAGTGATATTAATATTTAAAAAAAATTGAAATTTGGGAAGAATTTGTTTTTTCCTTCTCCTTCGTTTTTCTTGTCCTCGTTATCTTTGATCATCCTTGATTGCCTACTTGATATTGTGGAATCCTTTTGGCCTCTATTACTTTTATTGCCTTTCTTGACTACATATCTCGTTCAATGCATTTTGATACCGTTTTGATTGAGCTCATAGAATTGTTTGATCATTGTCTATCGACAATAGTTCTTTTTGCGATTTAAGAAACCTTATTGGCTTGATAATGAACTAATTTGAATTTGAAGTAATTTTGTATGTGTACTTTATATGTTTCTACTTATATTCCCTTCGACTTTGTATGACCATATGGGACATCAACTTTTCTACAATTCTGTATTATTTGTTATTTTGCAATCTCTCTCATACCCACATACCTCTATTTTGTCAAATTCTAAAACCTATTTGGTTTGTCCTTCTATTTGATTTCTTGTCTTGTTTAATCCTTGCCATTTAAGTTAAAGTTCAAACTAAAATTTATGAAACAAATATGGAACACTAGCTTGAAAATTAGGAACAAAATTGAAGTAGTTTTGAAAAGAATACGATTCAAGGAATTAGATTTTGCTAATTGTTATTGGTAAATGAATAACTGGCAATCCAAACTCATTCTGAATAAAGTTTGAATAAATTTTCGGGTAACTAAATTGTTAAAATTTTTAATTTTTGCTCAATCTTCTTCTGAAATTATGGTTTACTTAGGTTAAGGAGGAAAATATAACTTTGATTTTTGAACTTTGACATAAAAGGCGGAAGGGAAATTCATGCATGAAAAGTGGTTAGTTACACAAGCACCACGCATGTACGTAACAGTAAAAGAAATGAGAGTGTGTAGCAGAAGCCACTCAAGGAATTAAAGGCGATCCGATCGCATACTATGCTTTTGAAAATAAGAGTTAATGTCAAAATACTTAGCGAATTTCGAGGACGAAATTCATTTAAAGGGGGTAGATTGTAACATCTCGCAAAATTTTAAGCATGTAATTGTTATTTTGACGATGATTAAGTAATTACTTGAACTGCATCATAAAATTATAAGATTCTTACTCAATTGTATGGCCAAAATTTCAATGTAATAACGTGATCATATTCAAGGACACAAGATTGTCACTCAAATGAACACTAAGAATTAGGAAATAATTCTGGAAAATATGATCAATATTTTGACAATAAATTGGATTAGATTAGGCCAATATGATGATATGGAATTGTTACAAGGTTGTCAAGAATTAAAGTATAGCAACGTGATTGTATTGAATTGCAAAACTTCATGGTTTGCCACTCGAATGAATACCAAGAAATAGAACGTAACAATTGTCGCGCCTCCAAATTTATCACTTTACTTTCTTGTATTATTGACGTTTAATGGTAGCGGAAGCATTTGAGAAAAAATTCTTGATTCAAAATTTAAAGGTGAGACTTTACAAATACAAGTCAAATACTATTATACATAATATCATGTTATCATAATTTTATAATAACTATTGTGGCCACCCATAATGAAACCTCGGTCATATACCGCAATACATGTATCTTCTCCATTCTTAGGATGATCCGGCCACAAAGCTTGATAATTCAACATTTACAGGGTTGTTAGATGGAATGATGGGTGAGTACAAAGTACTCGGTAAATAACCAAATATTTTAATTCACCTTTCATGTAAGAAATTACATTTTCGAGAAAATCATAGGAGTCACAGACCTTTTAGATACACAAAAGGGCCCTATCACTAGCTAAACTACTACCCTTCGTGTGTACATGATTTAAAGATTCAAAATGATCAAGACTATATAATAAGGCCATAATACCATAAAGATTGCTACATAGCTAAAATGACCAGGACCACATAGCAAGGTCATATTCCACAAAATAAAGTAAGATGGGTAGAGTACGGACTAGTGATTCGAATGCAACAAACCAATTTCTTTGCATAATGATAGTGTATTAAAAATCCATGCATATCTTATGAAAACATTATGAACAAAAAGAAGGGAATCAAAGTATCGGTTACTTACTTCAAATATTTGTCAAAGATTGTTTCAATAATTATAATGTAGAAAAGTGCCTTTAAACCTCGATATACTTCAATCAAGGCTAGTTTTCTAATGGTTGTTTTGGTGGGTTTATAATGTAGAAAAGTGCCTTTAAACCTCGATATACTTCAATCAAGGCTAGTTTTCTAATGGTAAGGAGCCTTTTTTAAGGGACAAATAGGTGTTTTGGTGGGTTTTAATGGTTGTTTCTCCACCTTTGCCACTTTTGGACGAATTTTGGGAAGTTTGAGAGAGAGGGGATAGGTAGAAAGGTTAGGAAACTTTGAAGACCCTTAAATCCTTTATACAGTAGTTAGGATTTAGTTGTTTTTAATAAATCTTTGAATTTCGCCAATTATAGTGTGACGCGTGGAAAGATCTGGCGCCGTACACACTGGGCGGTGATATGGCTTAACGTGGTTCACACGTTTATTGCGCAAGAAATCGTTATACTTTGTATTATCTTGTAATTAAGTTACTATACTTTGATTCACGTTTATCAGGAAACATATTCTTTCTTTGGTGCCACTTGAGTAACAATCTTTTAACTTTGAGACATAATTATTCCGCGATCATCAAAATAATAGCCACATAGCTTAATTGAGGGTTAATTTTTTATGGGATGTTACAATAGTTAATCTTATTTTAATTATTGTAAGAATATTATGCACTTAAATGTCAAGAATTAGAGCATGATGATAGATATTTGGACAATGAATTAGAATTTGAATATGGTTATTGATAATGTATTGATAATGATTAAATAAAGATCGGAAGAGCCGATCTCTTGAGTTTAAATGTTATTTTGACAATTATTGAATAACTGTTTAAAATGTCACAAGAATTCAAAGAATTATGACTCAAGGAAGCCTAGAAGTAAAGAATGTGGTTATTAGTAACATGACTTGAAGTTGATAACCTAATTGTAAAACCTTATTAACTGAAAGGATTCAAGTAACATCGATCAAAATATTAAGATTTAATCATAAGACGGCACAAAGTATAAGGAGCGGCTGAGCAATTTGTCACCTTACCTTCTAAGTATACAGTGCCAGATAACGCTACCTGTCGCGTTCTGGTTGGCAAAACTTAAAGGTTTATTAAAAACAACTATGTCCAGATATTTTTCCACAACTATAAATAAGGGCGGAAAGAGGTGGAGATTTCTTAACCTCCCAACCCTCTCCATACCTTCCTCTCCCTCTCCATATCCTATGGCCAATGGTCTTGTTTCTTGAGTTCTTCATATCATACATAAAGGAGAAATTCGTCTAAAATTATGGTGGGGTGGAGAACAACTCTTAAAACCTAACAAACACTTAGTTTTACATTTGGAAATAATCGCTCTTCATATATATAAAGAATATAACTTCAAATGACATTTTGAATGAGGAAAATGAAGGTTTTGATAGCACTTGTGAACAACTCAAAGAATTCTCGGGAAAGTCAAGCTAAAGATGTGAGTAACTAATACTTTGATTCCCTTTTAGCATTCATGAAGTTTGATAAGAAAAGCATGGTTTTAATGGAAGTTTCCATGAGATGAATATGGATTTTGATGCGTTAAAAAGAAAGATTGATTTATTGCATTTGAATCACTAGTTGCTCTACGTGTCTTGTCTTTGCTTTACTTTACTTTGTTGTCGTACTATGAGCCATCTAATAATTCTGAGATAGACAATGATTAGTATGGTATTTGATTTATAATTATATTGCTATTGGAAATTTCAGTAGAGGTCAACTGGGATTTGATTGTGGATCCACTTAAACGTACATGGCAATGATTGAATTGATATTGAATCTTACGCACACCAAGGGCAGTAGTTTAACTAGTAATAGGGCCCTTTTTGCAGTGAAAGGCTTTGTGCGTTCAATGGTTTTCTTGAAAATAAATCTCTCAAATGAAAGGTGAATTAAAGGGTTTTGTTACTCACTGAGTACTTCGTACTCACTCCCTCTTTCTACAATTTTTGTAGATAATTGAAGATATGATATTTGAAAAGGAAGGCAAGCCAGGGGTTAGAGCATGCTCATGAACAAAAGTAGAGTTTTGCATCTAGTGGAAACTAGTTTTTGAAATTACTACGAATGCAATTAAGAACTTATTATGTTTTGTATTAATAAGTATAACCACCTCTCTAAAATATATATGCTTACACTTTATAATACATATGATAGTCTTTATAATAATTTGAAGTTCACTTTTCAAGATAAAAGCTTTCTAATGATTTAGTTTTACTTTGATAATCAATGAGCTATACCTACTAATATACTTGTTGTGTTCTTCACATTTTATTGAAAAATCTAGTTTTAATGATTCTTTAAAATTCAAAAACTTGCTAGTTTAAGTAATTAACTTTACAGGATGTTAAACTCTTCAAGACAAAAGCAATTTTTTCGTTTTGTACATCACATCCCCACTATTTATATTGCGGCTTCGGCTATATGTTTCTTTAATAAATATAAAATATTATTAAATAATTAGAAATTGACGGGGGCGTGACAATAATGCTATTTGGTAAAAAAAGAGGATACAAAAAGTTAAATAAAATTGACATTATAGGATTTTTTCAACACATTACATCACTTTTAAATCAATGACAATTACATGAGCCACATGTCCATTTTGTTTAACTCTCTGTCTTTACCTTTATTCAAATAGAATTATTCTAATTTTTTAGCTATTTGGATGGACTTCATAAACATTAGCCAACTCTCCCTTTTTCTCACTCTATTTCATATTTGAATTTGGTCAAACAAATCATATCTATACATTTTAAGCGACTCACTATACTGTACAGATATCCAACAGTTAACTTCACTTATTCTCTCTTATTTAATTTCAACAAAAAAAAAGGAAAGAAAATTAGTTTGTATGTGTAATAATTATTGAAAAAAGAAAAAATTTATATATATATATATAAAAGAAAAATGAGAACTTATCGATGTCAATGAATAAAAATAAGAATTAGCTTGAAGTTAAAGGAATAATGTTATTTATTATATAGACTAGAGACCAATCTCGAGTCGAGTTGGTATTTTCTCATTAGATAATAAATTGGTGATTGTCTCTATATATTTATAATTATCCACATATCCTCTAATGTAAAAATACCAACTAGATTAGAGATCAGCATCCAGTCTAGATAAATAGCACTAATTAAAGAGCAGAAATTTTGCATATTTTAACATTTTTCCCTATCACGTGCATATTTCTCCAAAAAAAATTTTAAGCTCTTATTATTTAATCTATTTTTTATATTTATTCTTATTTACCTCTTGAGTATATTTTTTTTCTAATTGTTGCACTCGCAATCTATATATATATATATATATATATATTCAATTTTCCTTTTATTAATCAATATCCAATCATCAATTCATGCTAGTTTTTTTAGCCAACTATTTTGAATTACGGATCTGTCACTTATCAAATTGAACACGAAATTAATTGGGAATTCTATTTCAAAAAAAGCAAATAGTAATCTTTTTAATTCGAAAACGCGTGCATAGTACGTCACTGAACGAATAAATTTCTAAAAATCTGTAATATTATTTTAAATTTCAATTTTTAATGATTTTTGAAGAAATTTTTATATAGTTATTGTTGTGCAATAATCAAATTTGATTTCTTTAAAGTTATAGTACTCTACTTTACTGATTCTATAATTAATATAAATTGTAACTTTTGATAATTTTCCATGGAACAAAAATTTCAATTTGTTATTTTAAATATGATTTTACTGTATTTGGAGTTGGATTATTTATTTAAGAGATATACCGAATATTAATACATTTGCATTGTAATAATTGCTCAACAATTTTTAAATATTTTACTTTTATAGAATCACCTCAATTAACTTTTATTTAAATATGCATAATTAACTGGTGTTGTAATTAAACAAGTGCTACATTAGTTAGGTTTCTCACATTCTAGACTGGAGGTCCCGCCTTTTCCCTCTCCTATACCTACTATATCAAAAAAAAGAATTAACTGGTGCAAAAAATATTACCAACGAATAACTTCAAATATAATAATGCTAATATCACTATCACTCAACTAGATGTATTAATAATTTATATGAAATTTTGTATAAAAACTCATGACATTTGTTATTAGATTAATTATATGGAGACGTGTTTTTTTTACATGAATAACTGATATTGGTTTCCTTCCCTTCCCCGATATCCAATGTATTAAAAAAAGAATTAATTGGTACAAAAAACGTTACCAATAAATAAATCAAAATATGATAGAATGGTTATAAAAATTTGTCTCATAATACTAATATATGACTCAACTGGCCATATTGATAATTTATTAATTTTTTGTATAAAAATTCATTGACATTTGTTATTAGAGTACTTTTAAGTAGACATATTTATCTGTTATTTATGACTGATATTTGTTAGTTGACAAACTTGAATTTGTTGTTTATATACAAGTAGTGAATTTGAAGGCCCAGAATCATTCAATATATGATTAACAACTAAAATATCACTTTTTCATGCAAGATAAATATGTCTCCTTAAAATTATTACGATTATTATTACCTTTAGATCCCGTGCAACGCACGTGTGAGAATTCTAGTATAAAAAGAAAAGGAAAAGAAAAGTATTATGTTGGGATAGCATTAAGGTAATTATTCTCACACCACAATTTTTGTTAATAGCACCAAATTTAATTACACTGCATATATTAACTTTTTTATCTTTGTAATTTTTTTTCAACTCTTGATTTTTGTAACATTGTCATAGTTTTTTCATTATACTTATGACAAATTTTCACTAAATCAGAAATTTCAAAATAATTAAAATACACTGTGAAATATAAAGCCCCTAAAATTTGATAGTGATTTTGACAAAGTCCAAGACATTAAAGTTATAATAAATGCCAAAGTCAATGATGATAATGTCAACGATGATGTCATCGATAATTTTAACTATTAACAGGAAAAATACGCCAAACACCATATTCTTATTATATATATATATATTAAAAAATCACTTATTTTGCGCATTTTTATTTTCAAAAGGGTAATTTACACATGGCGTTTCAACTTTCAATTAATCGTCCCCAACCTTTATTTCTGGTTTCTTGGTCAACCTTTAAGAAAATCTCTCTTCAAGTCCTTACTAACTGTTTTCATCCACTTCGACCGTTAAATATTTATAAAATGACATTTTTACCCTTAAATCTAATTATAAAATAAATCAAATATATGAAAAGTCAAACATATTCAACATGGGCAGTGAGAAAGGAGTAGCCAATTCCTTTCTTTGTCGGGGAAGCAGTGAGCGGGGATTCCCCTGCAGAGAGCTAAACTCATCCTCTTTGATCCGGCTCGAGTGGGAATATAGGAGGGGAGACCTTCACGTTCGGTCCGGAGGACGGGAATATCAATGCTTCATGGTCAAAAGATAACAAATAATTTAAGAGGGAGACAACAGTTCAATTTGAATAATTAAATAATCTATTAAAGACAAAAGGGAATCCACAGTAATGAAGAAAGATGAATATTTATAAATTCTAAAGACTTACGTTTACCCTTTATATGCATGCGCATGTTCTTGTATCGGGGGCACGTGTTGATGACCTAGACCTTTGTTTTCGCTGTTTCCCCTCTTCTTTTCATTCGTTCTCTTCTTCTCTCTCATTTTCTCTCTCTAAAATAATCTCTAAGTGTCTTTGTGTGAGTTTTTTTTTAAGAAAGATAATGCGAGGAGTTTAGAAGACGATAGAGAAGTTTTTTTTTTAATTTTTCCCCTTTTCTTTTGTTTAATTACAATGCAAGGATAAGAACGTCATTTTATAAAGATCTAAGAGTCAAAATTGATGGAAACCATTAATAGGACCTGGAGAGGATTTTCCTTAAAACTGGGGACCCAAGAAACTAGAAATAAAGATTGAGGACAAGAATGATTAAATGTTTAAAGATTGGGGATGTCATGGCACATTTTATGGTGTTCATTGAACACTTAGGCTACGTGACAGGCTTTTATTGAACCACGTAACCTATTAGACACTATAAAAAAATCGAGATGCCAAGTGTAAATTACCTTTTTTGAAAAAGTCACTTTCCCCCACGGAACAAAAGCCCAAAACATAAGTGCCATAACAAATCGGGGTCCACAAAGAGGAGGCGGGTACACATCAAAAGGTCACTCAATTCTGGTAACAATTGTTAATTCCTTTTGGAAATTGTTAATTCCTTTTCTCACATGGAAGTTGATTTATATATACATGTATTTATTTACGAGTAATAAGGATACATTGCCTATTGTGATAATTAGTTATTGACTAATGAAGATTAAAATAGTAATTTAGTCCATCAAAATTGGGGCTTGAAAATTATATTTTACTGGGTTAAATTACTATTTTAATCTCTACTGAGTAGGTAATATATCATAACTCTTTATTTATTTATTGATATAATATACGAGAAGAGACAGAGTAGTGGTGGAATGTGCATGGTTTGAGCTAGAGTTTCTTACCTGAAAAGATGAACATAAAACCACTAAGGCACATTTGAACAACATACTTGTATATGTATTTTTATTTTAGATAAATTAAAAGGGATTTTGATGGTGCAACCACCTTAGGGTAACAGCAATATTAATTTGTCAGCATCAATTAACAGATATGGATGGATCTAGTGAAGTGGACGCGAAGGAAAGACTCCCCCTAAATCATTTTTATTAACTTACTTCTTATAATTGATTAATTCTATTTCCCCCACCAACACCAACACCCACCCCACCATTAATGTTTACTAAAAAACTGCTCCAATATTAACATATATAAGTGATTAATGTTGTGTTTGTGTTTTTTGTGTCATGTGTACGAGGTTTGTATGTGTATTATTAGCAGCTGGGAGAGATTGATGAATTTTATTTGATAGTTCGACCGACGGGTTATAAGTACTCCAATACGTGCGGAGTCGAGAGGAAGATGGAAAGGGGAGAAGAATTAGGTGGCGGTGTCGTGGTGAGGGGGCGGGTGGAGATCGACATGCGACAGCCGTTTCGATCGGTGAAAGAGGCAGTTTTGTTGTTTGGGGAGAAGGTTCTCGCTGGGGAAGTCTATGCAAATCACAAACTCAAACAGGTCTCTCTCTCTCTCTAGTTTCTCTCTCTCTGCTTATTTTTCTTTTGCTTTGGCTATTTTGCAACTTCTAGCAGCTGAAATGATATTTGCATGCATATATCTAGTAGTAATCCTTTTTAATTTCAACATATTTACATACATGAATTTCTATTTATAACGGTGTGGTGTATATATAATAAATAATTAATAATATAAGGTCGACTTATAGGTCCTACTTGAACGAGCAGTGAATTGATATAAACGTCCTCCTTTAAAGGGGACATGTTCTCAATTTGTGAGTTTTGAATTTAATTTTTGATTTTTGTGTTTTGCGAGTAATTTTGGGTGCCCGCCACCGCCCCCTTCGGGGGGCGGGGTTGGTTGTCTTCCTAAATATTTGTACTCAAAATAAAATCATTTTGAGGCTTCATTCCTTTTCCATATTTTTAAAAATATGTTAATAAATAAGTTTTCTTTGTTATAACTTATGGTAAGAAACTGAAAATTGAAAACAGATTGAAAAGATAAATAAACAAAGAGAACAATAAACAATCTTGAAGTTTGTATCGCACTTACCTAATTTATAAGTGCTGGGCGATCGAGGTAACCGACTGTCCAATTATATAGTTCTATTTACATTTTTTCAAATATTAAGAAAACTTATTGGAAAAATATTAGATATATTGGATATATTAAACAAAGTTTTTTGGTAAAATGACAAAAAAAACTTCTCAAATTAGAAATGAAACAACGCATTTTTATGTGAGACGTGTGCTTCGTATTACGCAAGTGATATACTTACTATATTTGAATGATACTATATGTATAGATGAGTGTATTAAAAAGTTACATATAGGGAATAAAATTATAATTTTATTCATATATTCTCTCTTTCTTTTATTGCACAACATGAAGTGAAACTGTAATTTCATACTATTTCTGTAAACTCATCTGTTTATTTATCCATACAGGTAGATTAATCCATTATATTTTACTAGAGTACTTCATACTTTGTAAATTTCTATCCATCATCCTCCATAGATTTTCAATCGTTTCCCCACTTCAATATAAGCTATATATGTGCAAAATTGATATAAACGGTTTACTTTCGAGTTTAGCCAAACATGCTCGACCCGGAATGTAGATGCATATATTGGATAACTCAAATCAAATTGATATTCAACACTTAAGACTAATCAAAATTGAAGTTGACATTCTTATTTCAGATGGAAATTAAGGGAAAGAATGACAAAATCGATGCAAAATTTGGAGACGCAACAGCTGATGAACACTTTGAACAAAGAAAGAAACAAACTATTGATGAAAAAGCAAAAGAAGACACTAACAACCTGATGGTTCAGTGCCTTAACTCTCTAAGGCAAGAGCTTGAACAGACAAAAATGGAGCTACTACAACTGAAATCCAGAGAATCCCATATCGAAAACAACAAGGAATTGGTCGAACCAGAAATCGAAGAGCTCAAGTTCATCGAAAACAGTAGCACATTAACCAATACCAAATTAGCTGATCATGAAATCAAGAAGCAAAGTCATCATGAAGAAGAAAATGGGTTGGAATTTGAGCAAAAAAGATCTGTCAAGTTTGCAAGTCCTCCAGTGCTGACCCGAGTGATCTTTAGCAAGGATGATGCTGTTGAAATGGGAGGGAAAACGCCTTCGCCAAAGAAGAAGCTAAAGAAGAAGCCATTGGTATCATTCATGGGAGGATTATTTGCGAAGAAAGAAGAGAAGCAAAGAAAATAAGCATGAATACGAGACATATATGCTCTTGATTAATTAGTTTCTTGATTTTTGTAATTTTACTAAGGTCAGGCTTATCTTCCCCTCCGGTCACATTGTATTTGTCCTTGTTTTGCAGCATTAATAAATACTTCATTTTCGCTGTGTTTTGATAATATAGAAATGTCACTATGAGACCAGATGAACCAAACAACCACATTTCTTTAAAATTATGGAGGAAAAATCACTTTTAACAAAGACATTTATTGGGAAAAAAATAAATAAATAAAAATTATATACATGAAAATGTTAATTAAAGAACGGAACCAGATAGCGGGTCTCGAAATCCTTTCTTTATTGGTGCGGCCGTGCGGGACCAAATTAACGCTAAATGAAATGCGTTCCATGCATTTGAAATGCTGATCAAAAATAAAAAATGGAATAAAAAGGACTCCGGCTTTGATTTCTAGTTGAAGGGTTCTTCCCCTCTTGGTCTTGGTTATTTAATTCCGATCCAATTTTTTTTTTTAAGTGGACGATCCAATTGTTTGATAATAAAGCTAAAATTTTTTTTAAAAAAATGGATTTTTTAAAATACAATTAAAATCTATATTTAGTAGTACAAATGTTCATAAATATAATTCATATTAAAATACAACATAAAGAAATCTATACTAGGTAAAAATAAATTTATAGTAGAATAAACCCCTCAACAGGGGCGGAGCCAATGTAGATTTGGATGAGAATTTCTTTGATTTAATTGCTAAATTGTCCCAACCGCCATGGATGAAGGCGAAAAAGTTGCAGAGCAGGTGAAGAAAATGAAGAGATTGTGTAGGAAAGAGATGAATGGGTTTTTTAGATGAAATGACATATCTACCCTTACTTTAAATGAATTTGGGCTTCTTTTCTCGGCTGATATTTTGGCTCAATATTGTTGTCTCAAAATAGTTGGATTTTATTGTTTTTTTTTTAGTTATGTCCATTTTCTTTTCTATTATTTTTAAAATTCTATATGCAATGGAGTAAGATTTCTTCCGGTTATGAAATTTTCTTTGTATTATGCAATTTGTGATAATAAAATTTTAAAATACTTAATTATGTTGGCAAATCAAATTATCACTTTAACCATCAAAATTTAACTAATAACGAGAAAATTATACCAACAACCTACAAGTTTGAAACGAAGACCACACTGAACAAAAAGTTTGGCTCCACCCCTGCCCCTCAATATAAGGGAATCGAACCTCCCAAGTCCTCAACTTATAACTTCATTTAACATTTGTTGTGAATATAAAATAATATAAATATGGCCTGATTTATTTTAAACTTTTAATTAATCAAGTGGTCTTAACATGCATGGTATCAAAACAAAAGAAATATTCAAATGTTAGGTTTTGATGATGACAATATAAAAATCCGAGCTGCGCATGTGGGGGCTTGTTGGGAATGTATAAACTAATATAAAAATGGACTGATAAATTTTTAGATTAAGTAGCCTTAACATCATTTAACTTTGAGTAATGCTACATGTATGGATAGATATACAAATAGGTTTATAAATATTAAGTAAAATTATTGTAATTTCACACGTCTTGTAAACTCATATGTACATCCATATATACAAGTAGATTAATCCTTTAATTTTTATTTTGATGGGAACGACATTTAATTTTAATCACTACGCTCTTCCGATCTGGTAATTTTTTTTCCTAATTTTTTCAATCAAACTTTCGTATGTTTTAAAAATTTTATCTAACAGATTTCAACAAAAAAAAAAAAGGAAAGAAAGAAAAATCTAGCAGGGCGTTGGTTGCAATTTGTCTTGGGCCTTCGGAGTCCCAATTTTTCGTGGGCTCTGCAAGTGTTTTTCGTTAATCTAATGTCTTCTTGAATTAGAAAGGGCTAATATGTCTCAATTTAGAAAAAAGATAACTAAGATCTAATAAAAATAAATAATAATAAATGAATAAAAATTCATCGCGTCTAATTCAATTTTTTTTTTCATTTTTTGTGGTTTGAGTTATATTACATTGGTTGAATGCTCATATTTTCATGTAAGAAATTCAAGTTCAAATTACACTCATCTTCTGTCACCCAAATTCTTTCCCTATCCCCTATCATCTCCCTCATATATATCCACCCCCCCAAAAAATAATAATAAATAAATAAATGAAAAGAATAAGTTTTCTTCATGCCATAGCTAGACAACTGTAAGGTTAAAACTAGGAATCGACAAGCATGCTTCCCGTGCGGGGGAAATTTTCAAATTTGAGTTTCCCTACCATGCTAAATAGTGTCAATTGGGTAAAACCCAAATTTTGACAAATCTGAGGTGGAAAAGCCCAAAGGAGTGGCTAAATTTGCCCCTCATGTACATTTTTCCTGGTATTTTCCTCCTAACACCAAAAGAGCTCTAAAGGAGCAAATTGGATTGAATTGGAAAGAAATCTAATAAATGCAGCCCCCTGTTGGTAGGGCCCAGTGAGGCCGTTTTTCTTAAATTTCCGCCACGTAAGCCATAAGGCTCCTTAATAGGAGATAGATAAAGCTTTGTAGCCGAATTGGTATACACATCTCTTAATTTCCTAAATGCTTTACATAAAATCATGAGATTGTAAAAACATATATTCAATTTATTTATTTTTTATTATCTTTTGCTATACCCGTTTTATTTTATTTTATTCGTCTTATTTAAGTGACAACCTTTCCGAAATATTTTACCTGATTATTTAAATATATTGAAGAAATAAAATGTTTGTGACCGAACCTGCGGGCCAAACCCCATATGTCTAGGATCGGAACAAAGCTCAGCTAAGCTCGATCGAGATTTTTGACTCAGTTGTTTTTCTAGCGAGCTGATCAGCAAGCTCAAACTTTGCGCTTACAAGCCGGCTCGGCATAAATCATTGACATGTCTAATTTAATTCTGGATTAATTTGCTCGAGTATATTTTAAAACAATTATTAGTTTCTCAGAAACTCTAATATATATTGGTAATATAATTTTACTAAAAACACCACCAATTATTAGTTGCGCAAAGTCCTCATGTTCCAAAATTATCCATAATCTTTTGATCACATTTTCTTCTTCAATTTTTAATCAATTAGAAATTTTATATATTTGAGATCAATTTTCTTTTGAAAAAAAGATATTATATTGGTGTAAAAAAAATTTATTTGCTAGCTTTTCGTATTTCATATAAGCGAAAAAGAAAAAAATAACTATAACAAAGTTATGTGACAAATAATTTCTTTATTTAAAAGTGGACTAATATAATATTTAAAAAGGAATCATCATTACCGA
>CAVNYN010286459.1:0-12719 GCA_963692815.1 Nyctanthes arbor-tristis | reverse complement strand
TGGACGAATTTTGGAGTTCGAGAGAGAAAAGGGAAATGGGTTGGAAGAGAAAATGAAACTCTTAGCTTCCTTTATATAATAGTTAGGATTTAGCTAGTTTTAATAACTTTTGAGTTCCGCCAACTATATCGTGACAAGTGGCGCCAACCATATCGTGACAAGTGGCGCAAATCACCTCATGACAAGTGGCGCGGTGTGGCGCCGCACACTTGTCGGGAAATTGCCCAAAAAGTCCTTCCCCTTGCATTATCGTTCAATCAAGTTCACGCTCTTTAGTTCATGTCAATTTAGTCATTACACTTTAGTTTATGTCAATTATCAACCAAGATCTTTCATTAGCGTCAATTCAATAACAATATTTTGATCTTCAAGCAATCTTTCAATGATATTCAAATAATTCTTCCAAAATAACAATTTCGTTGCTTATCTTAGTTTGTAGAAATTTTCCGGATGTTACAGTTATAATGTTTTATGTGGGTGATATGAGTACATTCATCTGCACTACATGATTATATATAGGTACTATAATGGTAATTGTTAGAAAATTTTCATACATTACACAAATATGATTAATTTTTTCGAAATATTTAACTAAGCATATTAGGCGTAGAAATAATCTAGTAACATGCATCTGGTACTAGACAAATGATGTGGCATAATATCAATCATTAATGTGATGTGTGAAAGTAACAATATACTCAAATTAGTAGCTGCTATTATTCTACGTCACTGTTTATTACCATTACGATATCAGACGTCTGATGTTAGATCATTTCTAGTATTAAGAGTGAATTAACCACATGATTGTGACCGGCATTAATAAGTGGGTCACTTTGAAGGTATATATGCTATAAGACAACCAACTAATTTGGAAATGATAGTTAATGACCTTTTAGAATTCTCATTCTAGTTTCTCAATAGCGAGGGAGGATGAATGATTAAAAATTAGTTAAAGAAATTCAGTTTGAGTTTGAAATGTGATATTATAATTACGTCCTAGTCAAAGAAAAGACAATTGAACAAAAGAAAATGACAAGCAAAAACCCTATATTCACAATTTACCTTTTACTAGCCCCTTTTCTGTTTTTGGTATAAGGCCATTCCCGACCCCCGTATTCTATTTTACAGCATCAGTACTCCAGAATATAATACAACAATCTCTATTTTTAAAAACTTCTCCAACTCACATACTCTATAGATTCTCTATAACTATTTTTTTCCTATTTTTCTTTAATATCCAACTATGAACATATTATAAAAAATAAAATATTACACGTCATATTAAGAACCGAGCACAATTATTTTATGCGACTTGCATAGTTTGTGTGTTGTTTACTTTTCGATGTTGTTGTGTGCTATAATGTCATTGGTTGCTTCCATTAAACTAGTTAGTTATAATGTTTTAGAGAAATTCTAGGGAGACATGAAAAGAGGACAATCTTAGATGACATTTTTATGTGGCACACTTATATTGGATGATAAAAAAGTAGCCATGTAATCATCACTAAATAAATGTATGCCACATGAGAATGTCACCTAATAATGTCCCCTTTTCATGTCTCCCTAGAATTGTTCAATGTTTTATGTAATACATCTTCTTTGTATTTATGATCTCACAAGTTAATTTCCTTCATTTTATAAAAAATAATACATTGACAAGAACTGAATTAAGCAAAATTATTTAGATTAAATAAATAATAATTGTTTTGAAATAACACTAAATTAAAGCTACGAAACCAGCACAAAAGGCTAAAAACAAAAAAAAAAGAAAATAAAAAATAAGAGTAAACACACGTGATATTAAGAAGTATTAAACAAAATAAAAATGTAGAAAAAAATAACAAAAGAAGGAATTAATAAAATGTAAAAAAATCAACCATCGATTAAAAAAACAATGTCGTGAAAATGGATATCAACTTTTGGGGTTGGGTGTGCTCACCTATGAGAAAAAATTCAAGTACTCAAGGAGTACTCTATTATTATATTCCAAATCAATTAAAAACCCATTTGTGGGATCTAAAGCCCCATTTTTAGTCTCTTAAATCCATGTGTAAATTGGTGGTTAGTCCGAAATACTATATTAAAGTACTCTTGAAGTAACGGATATTTTCTCAATCCATGGGGGGATCATCAAGATTTAAGTTCGGCCCTACTTAGGAATGTTAATATATAGAATTTTTAATGTTCCAAGAATTTTATGAATCTTATATGTCGAATATCCATACATTTTTTTTCAATATTACAAAAGGGATAGTAGGGGTGGGGATTTGATCCCTTAATCAAATGTGTGCTAAATTAACTAGGATGCCAATAGACTACATAAGTCTTGGCATCCATACATTGTCTTTTAAATAATTGAGAAGATCCATTCGTTAATCAAGAAATTATAGTTAGAGGTATTGAGATTCGTCCAAGAAAAAGAACCTTTTCTTTTTCTGATTATCTAGGCTTGTTTTCTTTTTCAGTATGTCTTGATTATATATGTTTGTTTTCTTTTTTTTTACATGTATCAAATAATTGAAACATTTAAGAAAATAGTCTTATTTTTAAAATGCCTAGCACTCACTTCGCCTGTGAAAATAATCCAATATCAATTTTTTATCCGTACCAAATTATAAGCTACTTTCTTTAATTAATTTCTTAACTTTTTTATACGCTTCTATTTAATGTGTATTTGTTATCAATAAATAAAAATTATTAAATTGAAATTATAATTAAAAATGAAAGGTTATATAATTTCAATTAAAAATGAAAGGTAATATTAGGAAAAATGTTTTTAAATCTCATTTTTCTAAGAATATTAATTAAATTTTTTTAATCTATGCAAAAATAGGTAGGGGCTATTTTCATGTGTGGGGGGGGGAGGGGGGGAGAGAGAGAGAGGGTAACAACTATTATTTTCATTAAATAAGAATACATTAGAAAAATCATTTGAAAATTTTACTTTTCCAATAACTTCTTTTCATCTTTGTGAAAATATAAACAAGTCTTTACATATGAGGTGTAAAGAGTAATTAAATGTCTATATTAAATTAAATTAAATATGGGCATTTTGGCAAAAGAGTAAATAAATAATATTTGAATTAAAAAAACTATATTTGTTAAAAAAAACTATATATTTGAGGAAAAAAGGGGAAATGTAGCTTATATAATTGGGAGGGAAGGAGTAATGAATCTAGTGTGTATATGGGTTTTGATATGCTAGCTGTCACACCACAAATTAGTGAAAATAATATAGCCTTTCATGTATGGTATAATATAATGTCACACAACTATTAGTGTGTACTAGGTCATATAATTATAGTTTTTTATGTCGGTGATATGAGTGCATTTATGCACACTACATGATTATATATAGGTACTATAACGGTAATTGTTAGAAAATTTTCACACATTACACAAATATGATTAGTTTTTCTTTAAAACATTTAAGGGTAAATTACATCTAACGTCCCCAACATTTAATTTTCTTTCTGTACGTCCCCAACCTTTAGTGAAATCCCCTTTTTTAGTCTATGTTGACAGAAACGTCGAATTCAGCCATTAATGGCAAAGGAGTTTCTAGTAAAATATAAAAAATAAATATTTTAACATATTTTAATTTAAAAAAAAAGGAAAAATGGGAGAGCCAAGAGGCTGCAGGAAAATGGCTGCCATTTTCGACAACCTCTTGGATGGAAGCCATTTCTAGTTGCCATTTGTGGCAATTTGGAGGGGAGGGAAGAGCCCCCCAATATGCTATTGAAATGGCTGCCAAACAGCTGCCAAAAATGGCAGCACCACCTCCCATATGTTGCCGCCATTTCCGTTGGCCCAGGGGGAGTGGGAAACTCCTCCCAAGCTGCCAGAAAGGGCAACTGGAAGTAGCTGCCATTTTCAGCAACCAGAAGGAGAGTCCCTCCTATGCTGCTGAAAATGGCAGCATTTTCCGACTGCCAGAAAGGAGGCTGCCATTTTCCCTCCCACCAAAAAGGCTGCCATTGGCTTGGTTGACATTTCCAGCAGCCTTTTAGCCCCCCCTCTCCTCATTTTTTTTTAAAATATGTTAAAATATGTATCTTTTATATTTTATTAGAAATGCCCCATCATTAACGGCTCAATTCCATGTTTTCTATTAACAAGGACTAAAAAAGATATTTCACTAAAGACTGAGGATGTACAGAAGGAAAATTAAAGGTTAGAGACGTAATCTATAATTATTTGAAAAGTTGGGGATGTTAAGTGTAATTAACCCAACATTTAACTAAGCATGTTAATTATAGAAATAATTTAGTATCAAACACTTGACACTAGACAGATGGTGTGGTATAATATCAGTCATAACCACTAATGTGATGCATGGGGGTGATAATGTGTTCAAATTAGTAGCTGATATTGTTCTATATTACTGCCTGGTACTATTACATCATCAGACGTCTGGTGCCAGATGATTTCTAGTATTAAGAGTGAATTAACCACGTTGTTGTGACGGCCACTAATAAGTGGATCACTTTATATGTATATATGCTATAAGACAACAGACTAATTTGGAAATGGTAATTAATGACCTTAGACCAGTGATGATTTTTAGAATTCTCATTATAATTTCTCAGTAGTGAGGGAGGATGAATGATTAAAAATTCAATTTGAGTTTGAAATGTGATATTATAATTACCTCATAGTCATCAAAGAAAGAACAATTGAACAAAAGAAAATGACAAACAAAAACCCTATATTCACAATTTACCTTTTACTAGCTTTTTTGTTTTTTTTTTTTTTTTTGTTTTTGTTTTTTTTGTTTGTTTTTTTTTTTTTGCGTATAAGGGGAATTACCTTTTAGCTTTGGCGTTGCATCAATTTTCCATTTTATAATTATTACAATTAAGTACGCAGCTTTTTTAGTTACATTGATAGTCCTTCATCTTTGTTCCTCAGTTCAACTATGTTTTTAAAATTTTATTTATTTATTATTTATTTTTTGGTTTTTGGCCATCCTCTTTTTAATCAATTCTTCATTAATTAACCTCCGAGCTTTAAAAAAAATTCTTCATTAATTGTCAATATATAACTCTCCCTTGGGTAGGGATGGGCTTGTGAGGATAAAGGGCAGGAAAAAAAAAAGGAAAAGAAATTTGAATTTATGAGGAATAGAAATAGTAATATTTTAGCCTTAAAAAATGGGCATTCTTTAGCATTTTCATCCTCCCACAAAAGAAAAAGAAAAATTGAAAGGATGAATGAATTTACAATTTATTATTGTATTTGTACGGTGTGTTGGTTGACTATGGTTGCTATAATAAGCACTAATATTGGTTACTAATTACTATAATAATAAAAATAATTTTGCTTCAAAACCAATAAAAATCATAATAATAGATTGCTTGTACTTTTTGTCTACTGCTAACCATTATATTGATTTGATGAGGCCTTAAAATCAGCGATGTCATTAATTGCTCTTAGCCTATGGCCTTATCTTGGGGTCCTCTACATTTATTCTCTCAAAACATAACTATCCTCCGTAGAACGTCAAACAGCTGCTTTTGTACCATCATCATTGCGTCATTAATTACTAAGAATATGTTGACAAATCATTTTTATTTTATTTTTATTTATTTATTTATTTATTAGGATAAGTGATTTATTCATTCATGGAATCTTGAAAGAGTACATCAGATATGAAGAAAGGAACATACACGATCCACTCTTTGAAGCATGTTAAAAAATCAGCTGTCCTAGTTAGATTGTAAGGAACTTGGTACGCAGATCTCTTAATACAAGAGGAACCTAAATTGGGAATCTCATTAGCAATCAAACAACAGTGTTATGCTATCAATCCAAGGTGTGAGTTGTCTGATTCCTTCCAATGTAACTCATGAAAAACAGAGAGAGCGTCCAACTCGACTGTAGTGGTTGTCGAGAATTTTTATTCAAAAATAAAATTTGATCAAATTAATGATATTCCCATATTGGACAGGATATACTTGTATTACATGAATTTCAACAACTCATTCTTTATTTTTAAACAAAAGTATTCTTTATTTTTAAACAAAAGTACTTCGTAAGCAAAGGAGTGTTATTCGTACATATAATATATACAAAGTTGTTATATCAAAGAAGATAGGATTAAAAACATTGAGAGCGTGTTTGATTGGTAAAGATTGTATATAGAAAACAGGTTTTCCACCTAAATTTCTACTTTTGTGATGTTTGATTCATATATTTTTTCCATAGAAAATATTTTCTATCTTTTGGTCACGTGATTACATTTTCTTTGAAAATAAGAAAAATATTTTTTTATAAGGTGTAAGTTTTTTGTTTTCTTGGTAATTCAAATTTTTTCTTAGGAATTTCATTTCTAATCAAACACGTTGTAATTCTTTTTTTAAAAAAATTTAATTATCGATAATTTAATTGACAAGAAAATATTTTCTTTTTAATTAAATTTCATACTTATAATCAAATACACTATATGAACTTTGTACAAATTTTATACATTTCATAAGTTCAAATATACAAATAGTAGTTGTATGATAAACATGCACTTAATGACGGTTGAGCTGGCAATAAAAGCAGCAGTTGGTGGCCAGCAATTTCCTGTCAATTGCCTTGCTTTGTGGAATTCTTTAGTTGGCTAGTCATCTTCTTGGACTATTCATGATAATTACTTGATATATATATATATATATATATTATATAAAAGCACGTGTTTTTTGGAATGATGTGATGTTACCATTCATGCATGAAGGAAAATTTGACACGGGTTCTTTAAAACATGACTTGACTTGTAAAGGATATTTAGACCTCCATTGCCAATCAGAACTCAGAAGAAGTTGAAAAAACCAAAGCGTAAACAACCACTAAAGATTAAGGAATGTAAATCTCAATCACTGGTTCCAGCTCACCATTATAATTTCTCGTTATACTATTCATTTCTAACTATGTAAATCAAACAACCACAAAAGATATCTAAAAGTTTTTTTAATATGGGAAAAAACCCAAATAATTTTGGTCATAGTGAGAAATTTTCTCAATTCTTTTGGCAACCATTTATAGAATTATAGATGATGATGTACCAATTATTGTGGTTGATGGAAAATTTTCAAAAATTCCGTTAAAAAACTTCCCATACTTGCCTATATTTCAAATCAAAGTATGGTGCTCATAATGAGCTAGTAGCTAGCAAAATTTGCCCAAAAGGCCCAACAACACAAAAAGGGCCACAGCCCAAACATAACGAGCCTAAAGACTACATCATAAATTGGGTCAGAAAGGGAACAGCCCAACTACAATCAAGCAAATAATTAACTGCAACTTCTTCACTGATCTTCCTTCTTTTTTTTTTTGGTTAGTCTTCGTTCCTTTCATCATCATCATCATCATCCGAGCTTTCTTGAAAACGAGAATGGGCTTTACATGAGAGGCATGTCAGGAAACGAAGGCAATGGAGTTTGTCACGGTTTTGGAGGTGTTCCTGCACTAGTTTCCTTCCCAGGAATTTCTTTGGTAAGAAAGGCTGCTCGATCATCGAAATGTGAAGTTCATGAGCAAACAATGACCATTCACGTGTATTTCAAATCAAAGCATGTGTATTTCAAATCAAACAGTTATAGAGATTGACCCTTTTGAGACAAGTTAGATTGGATCCGCTTACATGGTCTTTGCTCCCAGAATACTTTGATATCCCAGCGACCATTCTTGAAAAGGAACCCTTGCTGGAGCTAGTCGTGGCTGCTTGGAAATGGGATTGCAAAGTGTCATTTTCCTATCCCTTGTCCCCTAGTATTTTTTGTTTCTGTTTTGTTGAGACTTGAGAGGCACCAACGCATTTTAAACCATTTTGTTTTGCAGCATCAGGTGAGGGAAAACACTTTTAAGGACCATTAAGAAACTCTATAAAGAGGCCCTGATTACAGTCCTCAAAACTTTCGAATGACTACTATTATTTGGACACAAATATCTCAGAGAATTGCCAGAGACGCGATGCATTGCATTTCACTACAATAGATAAGGTGGAATGCTTTTCAATTGAGGATTGAAGGACTATGAGTTGGATGCAGGTTTACACCCCCCCCCCAACAAAAAAAAAAAGAAAATTAATAATTGTGCATGAACTTTCACCCAGAGAGAAATCCGCAGAGAGTTAACCATTAACATGGCCGTGGATACACAAGGGAGTTTATCTACGGAAGGTTGCAGTTGAAGAGTTCATCCCAGCGACAGTTAGACGAACAGATTGGCGGCGGAGTAGAACACAAATGGATTTGTAGTGGTTTCAGGGCGGCTCTCTTGATGGAGTTTCTTCCTGAACTGGTGGGTTTGTTTCAAAACCTGATACTGCCAGTTTGCCTCTGCCTCGCTTCTCTCATTTCCTTCCCCATCTTTTGAAATGTATATGAAGCTCTTCTACTAAATTAAAAAAAAAAAAAAAGTATCGGACACCACAACCAGAGGGTCTCATCTTAGCTCTTGAATTAGTTGGACAACAACAAAGGATACAAATATAGAGCTGCTTCTCTCCCCAAACCAATATGAAAGCTCCCAAATCAAAATACATGACCAAGCACACAATATCTAGTTCTACAAAATGAACTTCTTCTGTAAGTATATTTGCTTGTACAAAATTGATTTTGTATAGGAATAACTATTCTGCAGCAGATGCTGCTTCAAGGCTACTCTTTTCACTAGTCTCTTTGACATCCGCTTCTTCTGCTGACTGGTTCTCATTTTTAGAATTTTCAGATCCTGGGCCAGCTGAAACTTTCACCATTGATGGTCGTAAGAGTCTCTCGCCAAGTTTGAAACCCTTACGGTATTCTTCAAGGATAATACCATCTTCAAATTCAGTTGAATCTTCACGCATTATAGCCTCATGCAGCTTCGTGAAAGAGCATAATAAAGTTAACTCGAAAACAAATGTTGCAAACAACTTTTATTTCAAAATAGAATTTGGTCAAACTAATTACATCCACATATCTTATAGGACCCACATATAATGCACAAATCTCCACCATTCCTTCACAAAAATCTATTTATTTGAAAACCGAAATAGACTGCTAAAAGGGGAAAGTTTATATGAATGTTGGCAATGAGAGCCTTAGATAGAGCCGTGAATCAAAACAATGGTCGTTAATATTGTCAATTTTTATTTACCAAATGTACGCACTTAGCAACTAACTAAGTGTGGGAATAAATTCGGGAACCTAGACTAAGACATGAAGAAAGCCAAAAGTGATATATGAACAATGTGAGACTCTTAGGGTCGAATCAAGCATGAAGTCCCACACCAATAATAATCCAAACTGAAAGAGACCAGAGGCTTAGCTTTCTATAAACATAGGGGAACAAGAATCTTTTAGAAGGTGGAGATGCCATGCTTTTTCTGTCTGGTAAACTCACCGAGTTGGCTCGAATCAATTGATAATTAGTTCTGAGTTAAAATCTTATCCAGGTCTTCATAAAACCAGAACAAACTTTATACAGCTTTTCAAAGGGTCCATATATTACTTGACTGAATATTGAGTCAACTCGGAAGCTTACCTGCAATGAGCCAATGACCAAACATGAGAGATGGTAGCCAAGGTAGCTAAAAGAATATGGAAGATAGAGAAACTAGATTTCTTACCATGGGATTAAATGGTTTTCCCACAGTTTCCACAGGGACAACACCAAGGGTTCCAAGAATCTCCACAAACTGTTTGTATATGCTCTGGTAACTATTATGGATCTTCGCCTCTCCCTCAGTTTCCACCTTTATGTGGGCTTTGGCTCTCCCAAAATTATCCAAAACAGACAACAGAGTTTCCACTACTTCACCTTTTGCATTTGTTACCAAGTTGAGTCGTTCGCTCTCAGTTCTCCTCCGGAAATTGTCAAAGTCAGCACTGATTCTAAGAATTCGATCTTTCTCATAAGACAATTCTTCAGATAAAGTAGCCACTTTTCTCTCAAGATCAATCTTCTCATCTTCAAATGATTTAAGATATGTCTCTATCTCAGTGACTTTTGACTCATCATTATTTGCTAAGGCCTCTTTGTATAAACCTAGTGAAGCTGTAACAGCTGAAACTGACTCCTTTGGAACTGCATTGTCACTCTCAGTGGCAGCAGTACCATCTGAACTTGCCTGTACATCAAACAGAAGAATGGAAGCATCTATGAATAGATAATGACAATGTTAGAACCAGCCTCAAATAGTTATCAACAGCTGCCAATTATACATGATATTGAGTTTGCAAAGTGCATGTCTCCTGTATATTTAAACATTATATTAATCACATGATAAAGGTCAAAAGAAACATTCCAAACAAAGTAAAAATCGCATGATGAAGGAACTGAGCACATTAAGAACATTTTTCAAATTCAGATATGATCATTATTTTCATGATGCAGTGAGAGATGTTATATGTAATAAATAGATATCGCTGGTTTCCATTATTTTACATTTTTATATTTTCTGTAAATGTAAAGTTACTCTTTTATTCTGCTCAGTATAATATGCATGCATGCATAACCTGCACTATTTTGCGTGATTTTTGTATGACAATCTCCTCGTCCTCCTAAAGTAAAAGCACTTCAAAAACAAAAACATACAATTCAGACGTCAATAATTGTCTTCAAACTCAAGAGAAAAGTTTGTTGATCTCTGATTGCTTCATATCATTCATTAATAACCATCCATTAGACTTCAGATAGAACCCCATAATTGAGCAGAGAAAATAACTAGAGAACACATGCTCTAAATTTCAGTCTACAAGCTAACAGAAGACCCATTTTCTAACAAGTTAAACAATATCATCTTGATCCAAGTTTGATAATGAGGTATTAGGTCACAGGACTGGACGTATGTTAAGAGTAGGGTTGAATAGTGTTTGTAACATTGGTGGTCGTGAAGAACCAGAATCATTTAATGCTAGATTATGGAATCACATCCCAAAGATTCATGGAAAAATATATAGAAAGGAAAGAAAATTGATTAAACATTAATTGTATAAAACAATAAAAACTTAAGTGCTGCCATGGGTGATAGAGGAAGAAAAAGATATATCGATACAAGCATTCAACAGTGTGAATTCTAGAATGGTTAGCAATAAGTTCATGTCATGATTCGGCTACAAGAACAGATCTTTGTGTTCCATTTATGAATTAGGTCAATCCTTGGTTCAGACATTTGCTAATGACACATTTTCAGAAATGATCTTGGAAGGAAGACTTTGAGAAATAGGAATGGCAGCCACAAATGCATACTTATTCCCCAAACTTGAACCATTTTGTCAAACCAATAAATTATACCAACTCTCATCTCTCCCATTAAGACAGTGTATTTTAATTCTCACCCATTCTCATTCAAACTCGAATAATTTGAATTCTCATCAATTTTGCAAACACGCATATTGTGAAATCAATTGAATGAGCAACATAACAATGTGTGAAATCCAGATTAAGACCAACTCCAATCAATCAAACCAACTTAATTTAATCAACATGTTCAAGGAAGGTAAAAAAAAAAAAATTGCATTGCGATGAAATTAACTTCCTCCAATAGAAGTATAAACCGTAAAACGACAGGAGCATAAACGTCTCAATCGCAGTTATAATGTAATGTAAAATAATAATAAACAGAAAGCAATAGAAAACCTCAATTTCGGTTTCAGATTCTTGAGCCGGCTCTTTCTCCAAGGTATCAGTTTGCGTTTCCGAAGCTTCTCCGTTCGAAACAAAGGGTAAGAATTTCTTCACCAAACGTGGCGGCAATTGAATACTACTAATGCTCCTACTATTAGCAGAGTGATAAATACGGCATCGTCCTATCCGGCATTGCCGTCCACTAGAAATGAACGAAACGCGGTTTGGATTACCTGACGTGGCAGCGGAATTTCCGCCTGCGACTTTGCCGAAGGAAGGTGGCGATTTTAGAACGGCGGTAGCCATTGGAGGGAGAGGATAAATGGTAGAGTGGGTGTGGCTTTGAGGGTTCTGGGAAATGGTAGGCCCTGCTTCCCTCCAGCATCCCTCTGTTTAATCTTTTTAGACCGTTGGATACATACATTTGAAATGGGCCCAAAGAGAATGAAGATGTTAAGTATTAAACCTCCATGGGTAAGATTAATGTTGAGGAAAAAGTTAAGGGGAAAAATTAGAGAGAAAAAATCTATTTCTAAACTGAGAAAAACTCAATGAGGGGGAAAAAACCTAAATGAGGGGCCAAAGCCATTTAACTTCTCCACCAAAATGGCATTTTACAGCTGCACATTATTTGCATGTGTAATAGATAGACAATTTAATACAATATTTGCGTGTGTAATAGATAGACAATTTAATCTAACACTGAAATGGTTTAAAGAGCGTGTGGTAATATAGTGATATTAAGAGACACATTACTGTTTGGTGTGCCGCTACAATACTAGACATTTGGTGTTTCAATATTCTTACAAAAGAGACTGCAGTATGCTACAAATTATTATTTGTACAATTTTTTAACAATTTGTAAACATGGGATTATTCAATGAAATCTTGCATAGATATCAAGATTCAAGATTCCATTGAATGAGGTTATGTCTACAAGTTGTCAAAAAATTGTGCATAGTAGTACATAATGATGCTTTCAAAGAGACCCACGCCAAGAGTTTTAGTGGTAAAGGCCCGATACAACTTCAGTCATTAGGAGCCATCAAATACCACTGTAAAAATCACTATGTTAACACAGACCTGTCAACTCGAGAACTAACATGCACCAAAAGGAT